>CM021105.1:447067568-447342867 GCA_007115665.2 Sequoiadendron giganteum
TATCCACAATCATAACTAACAAAGGTGATGCTATTCTTCCATGACACCTAATTCCAAGCACCTGACACAACATATAATATGTATATTTGAAGTAATCAACAAGTTCTTCACAATCCAATGGCTTAACTTCTTTGAGTGCAACTTTAGAACCTTTCTCTCATTTGTACTTTGGTAATTTTCACCTCTTTTGTACCCAACCCTATGATCATAATATTTCCTCTACAACTTCTCCATGCTAATATTTTCATTAGCGTTAGGGTTCATATTGAAAACCTCTATGACTTTGCTTCTCTTTATTTCTAAAATTTTCTTATCATCTGTGTCAGTGATAACCCTATTGACATCATCATATCTATCTATGAGTTGTAGAATTAGGTCTACATCTACAAAAAAATTGGGACAACCAATTTCCCCAAGTCATACCCCCAAACATTTTTTCTAGTGTGTACAACATCTCTCCTTTTGAAAGAGTACATAAATAATTCCCATCCAGGACCTGGCATAGCGATGTCACCAACTTTTGTTGCAAGTTCCTTAAAATTTGTGGTTAATATCCCATCTCTTGTGGCCTTCTTTCCACTCACCTTGAAATTTGGAGGTTCAAATTTATCCATAAAATAGACATAGCTCCTTGGTTGCCCTTTATTCTTGTCAGGACCTTCAGACACCTATGGTGTTTCTTGGGAGACCTTTTGTCTCTTTCTCTTGGATGCAAGTTTAGAGGATGATGATTCACCCAACTAAATCATCCTACCTTATGTTAGGGTTTCTTTCAAATATGAATTCAAACAAGGTCCCGAATTGGCAATACAAACCTTAATAATTAAAATTGTGGGATAATTCTTTCTTCTCTATCCTACCCTAGTCAGAGATACAAACCAATTCATATAATTTTGAAAACCCTATTTTCACCCTAGCAAGAAATTATAGATATTTTGATATAAGGGGACAATTCTTGGAAAAGAACAAAAATTTGCAAAGTCCAAAAATGACTTACCCAAAAAGAAATTTGCAGCTCTTCTTTGTCTATATCCTTGTCACGATGTTATCCTTCTCAGCTTCTCGTGTGCAAGGTGGAAAGAGAATGAACACTGGCTCTTATACATTCATTCAACTAAGTACATGAACCATTAAAGGTATAAGAAAGCTCATGCGAGTGAAAACACCCACTCTGTCAATTTTCTATTCTTGTTTGAATTCAAACTGTTGATTTACAAGCTTTAAAACTTCATCTTGTGATTTGTGTGTCCTCACTATCCCATGATGCTTTTTTTCGCATCTTGATATCTACTGGGCGATGGATAGAGGAAACTACCACATGTCACACTCAAAAATATTGCATCGAGCATCACCACTTCCAAATCTATTCTAGGGTCTCATCCAGTGATAGAAAGAGAGAAAATGACGAGATATCGACCATTTGATCCTAATCACAAAAGAATTGTGGTTGCAAGCCATACTCCTATTGCTCATTTCTCGTTGTCCTTCCCTTGGCTAATCTCAACCGACGAAGCTTCACTTCCAAGTGATGGGAGATAACTCACACGTCAGCACTCACAAGTTCACCCTTATCCTACACAAAAAAACTAGCGATAGTTAAAGGTCCAGTGATGGGTTGAATGCTTAACTGCATAACTCATCGAGTGTTCCTTTGTAGCAGAGGGAAAAGAACATGTGAGGGGCGATGAAGTAAAAATGATGAAAGGGATGCAACATCGCTCATCACGAGTTATACATGGGAATTTTCAAATGATCGTGTGATGGGAAATAGACCACTAGGGGATTGACTTAAGTTCTTTAAAGAACGTGAACTTAAAGTTTTTTTTAAAAGGTACCTCCTAGCCATGATAGGGAACTAATGTTGGGGTCAGTAAAACAATGAGACTTGAGGCCATAAAAGGATTATGAGGTGACTACTAACCAGATACAACCAATCAACACAAAATTAGAAGCTCAGGAAGCAAGCAAGGGTGTAAACATAATTAGAACCTTTAAAATCTCAACCCTAGTGACAATCAATACTTGAGCTATTAGGGTTTAGTCATGAAATTTAGTGGAACCATTAAAAAATTTGTAGGTTCCATCAAAGAAAATAAACTAAAATGATCACCTTTTAATTCTAAAATCTCCATTTTGCTCGATTTGTGATCTTCATATTAGAAAAATTCAAAGCACTACCCACTAGCTTCATGAGAATTTATTTGATTTAACTTCTAATTCTAGAGAAAAGTGTATATTTTCCACCTCAACTTGCATTCGCAAGATTTTCTATCCAGGAAAGTATGGTACCACAAATTTTTCATAGCTTTCTATAAACTCAACACTTTCATTCAAATTCTTCATTTCTTTCTTCAAATTCTTCATTTTTTCCTTTCTCTCTATTGGTGCTTTCTTTCTTCCAGGCTATGGATACTCACATTTTCCTAACATGTGTTCATTGCCAGAATGGCTTTCTTGGTTGAATTACGACCTAGAGACTTGGAAAAGTGTTCTTTCTCTGGACTTCTTCCACTGATTCATTCCTATGCATTATTCTTGAGGAAACGTTTATAAATTCCAGGGCATATTACAAGCTAAATTTAGACCTGGCTTCACACTTTATAGCTTCACTTTAGGACTCTGGCCTTTCAGTAGCTGAAGTTTGTTCTGCAATAGTGATGATAGTACAACTTAACTTTCTAGGGACTTTGGACCATGTTCTCTTTGTTGCTCATCCGACCATGGGAATCCCTTATGCTAATGGCATTCTGTGATTCCTGGAACAAGGGGAAGTAGTTCCTCTTTGTCCCTTCCTTAATGATTTGCATACCCCAATATTGAAGACCATAGACACAGTGCTTACCTGGGGTACACACTTCTCATGGATGAAGCAACCCAAATTGTCTGACCAACCTACCCACTACTCTAGCCTGACTCCTTTTCTTTTTTCTCTTTTAAATCACTTTATGATGATAATTTTGTATTTCCAATGTATATACAAAATATAATAATTTTTTGTATTTTATGTACTTAAGAGTGTAATTATATTGAATGGTTTTACCTTTCCAATTTATAGTGAAATGTTTAAGAATTCAAACACCATATGTCTTAGCTTAAGAAAAAAAATTTAATGTTGGGAATAAAACTAGAAAGTAAGAAACAAACCCTACTAAAGAATATTAACCTAACTAACTAAAATTTACCCTAATTAAAAAATTTACCCTAATTTATACCACTAACCTCATAATGCTCTTTTTTTGAATTTAAGTAGGTTTATCTTTAAATTTACTCGAATAAATTTTTGATAACCTACTATAGCAATAAATTATTTGAATTTTTTTGCATTTTACAAATGAAAAATTGAATGCATAATTACCAATAATTTGGCTAAAATTTATGGAAATGACCTCATTAATGGAAAATCACACACACCTTCACTTCCTTCTCAATTTTGTACCTTCTTCTAGTCCTCGTTCACAGTTCTCAATTTCACTTTGCTCTATTCCATGAATGGATGTATTCATCTCTTGATTTTCTTTCTCTCATGGATTTCTTCAATTCTCTATCTTGTATTTGATCTCAACATCACTATTCAATTTGTTTAGGCCAAATATTTGCACAATTTACACAATTATCAAAAAGAGAGAAAGTAAAAACTTGATACTCTATATTTTGTGTAAAATCAAGAATATCTTCCCTTTTACGCTATGGATTCACAATTAGGGGTGAAAAGCATGCATCTCCCACTCATTTCACTCACTCTTTCTCTTCTTTATCACCTTCCACATGCATGAAGATTGATGACTCACCCTTTCCATGTTGATGCCTTAAATGTGATGTTTCCAAATCTTGATGAATTGGTTTTTTTTCTATAAACTTTATGGAATCTTCTCTCAAAAATTGCAGTTAGTAAATCTATTTGATCTAAAGGTTAGATCTTCAATATTTCCAATTTCACCAGGGTTAAAATTTTTCTTAAAATACAAACCTCCTTCCAATAATGGTCCCTTTCTTCTCACAATTAAAGATGCCTTCGTTAATAGAATTACCTTATATGTAGCCAAACTTACCCTAGTTAGAATTTTTTTACAATCAAGTTCACTATGATCATTTGTATCATGAATCCTACACTCAGTAACCCTATTGAAAGTGAATAGACTTAAGAGATAAAGCCTTTGGTTAAGGATCCTCTAAAGCTTATCAATTTATTATTTACTCTTGATTACAGACTTGTTTAGGCTTGCTTCATAAGAAGACTTCAAATACAAGGATGCTAGAGAGATGCCCTCCTTCTAGAATGACTCCTATTGACATGGATGTTAGTCACACACTAAAAGATAGATTCTCATAGGGACACCGCAAGAACCTATCTTTCTTGAAAGACTCCACCAATAAAACCTAAATCTAAGGCTAACTTGGCTTGATCCCAAGGCTCATTTATGTTAGGTCTTGACACACTAGGTTCGCTCATGGTTCATTGTGATAATATTATTAAACATGAGGGGTAAATAGTCTTTAAGGAATTGGATGGTATCATAGAGATATAAAAATAATCTCAGTCCAATCATTCAATAACTTCATGAAATCAACAAATTTGCAACAATATTTCATGAAATTAAAATAACTTGCATTCATTCAAGTAGATTTAGTGTTAAGCATTCAAAAATTTCATGGAATCAAAAGATATTTAAAAAAACTCCATGTAATTATCACTTTTTTGGAACATTTTTGAAATATAGAGCATCTATTCTAAAATAAAGCATGAAAAATTAAGGAAAAGTAACAATTTTCCCAAGTATTATCTATGCATGCCTCAAGAAATAACCAAACTAGAGAAAACCATTTCATACATCACCATATTGCTTCATAGCTAGGCACAAAATGATACAAGAGTTTAAAGAAAAGGGGGATTATTTTCCACCAATAGTGTCAATATGCACCCTTAAATGGTGTAGCACACAGTCTTGTCCATTAGAAACAAAAATCAACTACATAATATTTCATATCAGGAAATAGTTTTGAAATTGGATCAAATATTAGTTAACTTCTAATGAAACATATAAGTTTTTTAATTTAGAATGGAACAAAAAATAGGAAAAAGAAAAAAACTTCAAAATTTTTTGTTTCTCCAACATCCACAAATTCTGAACTTACCTTAAAATGAAACATCTCTTGGCCTTTTATAAGAATAGGATGCTCAGGATATTCAAACAACACATGAGAGGAAATCCAAGGGATGAATCACAATAAGGCACATGGCATATGACAACTAGAAAGAGAACTTCTAAATAAGTCAAAGAATGCCAACCTTCTTCAGCAGTTTGAAAATTTTAGACTTATTTCTTTAAAATTCAATCAGGAAATCAAATTGAATCAAGCAGGTCTATCAAAAAATGTAGGAACTTCCTATACTGGATATTTAGAGTGATCAGGTGGAACTTGGTATCCAAATCCACCAACACTTTAGTTCCCACACTCAAGTTTGATCTTGAATGTGAAGCACCCAGAAGAAAATCCCTTAGGATCAAGGCACTCTCCTTTGTTGCATGTGTAATACCCTATTTCCTGGTACTTATTTATCTCAAGATTCTCCTTCGCATGAACTCCTAGAGTGTACCACCTAACTTGGTTATATCACTACTCACAATCTAAATTTTCTTGACTAAGCATACAACATGGTCCAACAATATATTTCTCCTACACATAAATTCCATATATCAATCCCTTTTAAAAATATTAATAAAAATCTCATTAAATTAAAATCATCATTAATAAATCATCTTTTAAAGCAAGTAGTAAATAACACGCTCTTAAGGAATTCTCATGTAAATATAGATTTATTCGGGCCACAAGATATTTTAGGGTTTTGGGAAAAATTAAACAACCAACTTTATCACTTCAACACCCATGTTGTAGACACTCAAAATATCTTGATCGATATAATGCACTTGATTCTGGTTAACACCAATTCTTCCCTAATCATTTCCATACAAGCCAATTAATTGAATAATCTTTATTTAATTAATTAAATTTCCTCCTTGAATCAAATAATGAACTTTATCAGATTATTTCATCATCTTCCTTTAATTAAATAAATCAATATATTTCATTACAGTCCTATTGTTCTTCCTTTAATTAAATAAATCAATATTTTTAATTAAACTCCTAATGTTCTTCCTTTAATTAAATAAATAAATATATTTAATTAAAGTCCTAATATTCTTCCTTTAATTAAATAAATCAACTTAGTAAAATCCTAATTTTCTTCCATCCTCTCATTTGATTTAAATAAACCCAAACATTTAAATCAAATACAATAAATCAACTAATTTCACCTAAGTTAATTAATCTTAAATTAATTAACTCCTAATACTAATCCCCCATTCCTCTAGCTTTTAACTCCACCCTAGGGTAAGTCAATCTTGGTCAACTAACCAAGTTTCACATGTAAATCAATTTATTTGATTTACTAATTACCTTATTTTCATTCAAAATGGCATATTCTTTGAATATTCCACCCACTTGACTTTTCCCTCCCAAAGGACTTTTGTCCTCTTTTTTGAGCCACCTTGGCATTTAAGGCTCTTACATGTCCTCTTTTTTGATCCACCTTGGCATTAAAATATCTTACATCTCCTCTTACACAAGCCATCTGTTGGCATTCATTCCTCTTACACATCCCATCTCCCAAGATGTGTGAGCACATCTCCTCTAAGATTCATTAGCATGTTGACAAGTGGCACCATGCCATTGGTCAAAATTTCAATCCCCCATTCTCCCCATTATTCACTCTTCAAACCTTTTTCCTTATAAATAGAGGCCTTCTCTATTGAAATGGGATCCACAATCTCATGCAAGGTTACTATCAAAAATATCATCCACAAGTTAGATTATCATAGGCATATAATTTCTTAATCATATTTAGGTTATTGACATTTTGCATCAAGAATCACACATTTCATCCAAGAGCTTATCAAGGGATCGGGAAAGGGATTCTTTCCACATCAAAGGAGAACCAATCCCCCTATGGGATGCTAGTTCGGGAATTAGAATAGTGTTTTATTGTGATTTAATTGGTATTTTTCTTTGTTTTCATTATTCATATGTTCAAAGAATCTCATAGGGAATGCTTGGTTTATACTTGTTGATTGACTAATGATTGTTTGTTTGTTCATGTTTGAGTAGGTCTAAGTGAAGCATTCACATTTTAGCACTAGAAGGAGGGCCCAAATCTCGAAATTAACATGTTTTTTCTCTTGTCTTTCTAGGACACAATGCCACAATCATTTCAGCATCATTATATAGCGACACTACCTCTGTGTCCAAAAAATGATGTTGTGTTGATTTTTGTGAGGCCGAGTTGATCAAACTCCAAAGAGAAATGCTGGTGAATATTGTAGCATAAACATGGTCTCTATTTTTCCATAGAGAGATGTTGAATTTAGCAAAGTGATGTTGAAACCCTTAAATAGCAACACAACTATGGAAAGCGACACTGGGTTTGTGTGAAAGATCAGTTTTCAAATTTGTTTTTAGCATTGGCTTTATATATTCATCTCCTTTGACTATTGATCTATTTTTTGTAGGAGGATCAAATTTTGCAAGCTAGGTGACAAAGAACAAGAGGAAACAAGGAGAAGGTTTCTTATGATACTAGTGCATGATTGTAACAAGTATTTTTTAACACTTTGGGGACATTTTTAACCCAATCTTTAGAATCTTCTTATCTTTTAGTTTAGGACTCAACTACATCTCATTTGGGTTTTAAAAAGAACACACAAAAGGTTAAAAAGAACATTAGCAACTCACTAGATTTGATTTTGGGTCTTAAAAATTGAACAAGCAACATCACACTCAAATTTGGTGCCATAAAAAGAACTCATTACTCCTTTTGAGGACTAAAAAGAATTTGTATTTGTTTTGTTTTGTAATCTTCTCTACAAGCTCATTTCATTTGAATTATTATGCACTTCTCTCATGATTCAAGGCGATCTTGAGAATCAAAAGCCTTTTTAGTGACACTAGGTTGTCTAAAAGATTGCCTCCATATTTCAAATTTTGGTTTTTAAAATTGAACAATCATGGGAGTGTGAAGGAAAGGAATTGTCTATGCTCCCTCCTAGTGATTTATGTAATCTAGGTGGTTGACCTACAAATTTACTTCTTCACTATTTTTTACCTTTAGAGGGCCTACCTTGGTAGGAAAAAGTACTTACCCCAAGGGAATGACCCAAGTGGTAACGAGCATAAGCCAAGCTCTTCCAAACCACTATATAAATTTGTGATTTTAAAGAAAGTTTGCAATCAATGGGAAGCAATACATGATAGCTCTCCCTTAGTGTCTTTGTGATACATAAAGCCCTTGTTCTAATGGTTGGGAGACCTCTTTACAAAGTTTATCATTGTATCTCATGAACTGGATGTCCTTACTATGAACCTTTGTTTAGAAACCAAAAATCTTTAATATTTGTTGGTGTCAGGAGGTTGGACCTATGAAGCCAACCCACATACTTGTGGTTCATAGTAGACATGAAGAGTTTTTCATTGGATATTCATGAGAACTCGAAGCTTGGCTAACCTGCGAAGTGAGTTTCATGTAAGGGGGAGCCAGTGTGATCAAGCTTCTAATAATCCACTCTGAATAAGCGTAGCTAGAGAAATCCAATTGGGAACTCAACAAATATTTTATTCTCTATCCTATGGTGTGATTTGTTTCAAAATCAAACACATTGCTTGGAATCTCAAAACATGCAAACAAACATTCAACAAGGTCATCAAAATTAAAACCCTTTGGAAAGAGCAAATACCTTTGAAAATCCCACATATTATTGCTTGTCCCTAGGGATTCTATCCTAAGAGGCTTCTAATTATTTGGGCCTATATCTCAATTTTCTCTATCTAAAGTCAAAATTAGGGGCTATTTCCTTGATTCTCTTTATTTCCACATAATGGACCTTATGGGATGAAAAAAAATTAATACATAGACATTCAATTGAAAAGCTAAGCAAGAAAGTGTGGATGTGGTAAAAATAATTCATTAAGCAAACACTAAAGAAAATTGAACCCCACACATGTGCTTTTTCAAATGATTTCCCACAAGATCAAAATCCCAAAACCAAAATCTATCAATCGTCACAAATGTCTTAGTGCAAGAAATATCAAGAAGCGTCAGTCAACACTCTATCAAGTTAGAGATAGATTGATCTATAACTTTTACAAATTTTCTTCAAAGGATAATCCCAACTTGTATTCATTCTATTATTGTCAAAATCCAAATCTTTTTCAACATTTTGAGTTTCTCACATAGGAGGTATAGCATGTTCTTCAATACCATGGTCTTGTAAATGAAGTCTCTCTAGGTTCATCTAGGATCAAATCACCCCCTTCATTTATCATCCTGTCAATCAAATCCTGTCTCACAAACAACTCTTAGAATCTTGGAAAAAAAAATCATACTAGACTCTTGGTAATCCTTCAAATCAAAATAAAAAAATCATCTTGTTTGACTAAGTATGTGTAGATGAATCCTTCTTCATACATAGCCAAATTATCACCTTGTGGACAAGTTTACTCCAAGATAACATCCAACATCTTGGGATTTATGGGTTCATTATCCAAAATCCAAACCAAATCCTAAAGTCCTAAAGTCTAGTGTTCCTCCAAGGTTCTTAAAAGTTCAACCATTCACACCATCCATCTTTCATCCCATCACCATCATTTTATCCTTAAAAAAAACTTAGATTTTATTCTTTTTCCCTAAAGTTTATACCAACCTAAGGAATTAGAGGTTTTCCTCTCATATTCCTAAAATTTGATCCATATTTTATGGTTCAAACTAGATCTCAACAAAAGAAAAATATGGAGAAAAACAAAGAAACATCTACTTCAAATGACTTGAGTCAAATTGCACCTGAATTGAGCCCCATTGGATCTAACAACCCCCCACTCAACCTTCCTCAACAACCACAAGATCTTAAAGAGGGAGGTTTCCAAGTGGAGTATATCACTAACAATCCCCTAGGAATGACTCGAGATAAATCATGGAGATAGTCCAAAATCTTGAAAACCATAAGATTTCCAATACAATGATGAGACTCAATCCTTCACAATACATGCTAGCATTAGTAAAGGAAGGAGCTAAACTCCCTTATAATTATGATGCAATAACTATTGTGGAAAAACCTCTTGGGATTATTCTATCGGTATCATTCACACCATCCTTCTAAAGCATCATTCAACCTATCCCACAACCAACATCATCACATGCTCCAAGTCAAACCATAACTACCAAAGGGATTTCATTGCTTTACACACTTAAAACACATCCCCTTGTAAATAACCAAAACTTGGACACAAACACCATCCCTAAAGACCCAAAGCATCCTTACGTTCTACTCATTTCTCATGACACCAACAACTCATCCACCTTAATCGCATCACTGACATACTCCCTTGATACACAAGTCTCTCTCCCCATGGCATCACAAGGACAAGGGGGTTTATTTGTAAAAGGGGGAATATTTGATGCTTCATCATCACTTTCTCAAGGAAATATACCAACTATTCTCACACCACTTCCCCTACTAACATCCACATCCACATCAATCCAAGGTTTAGGGAAACCCCCTTTACCCAATATACCAACCCAAAATCAATTAAGTCAAAAAAACCCTCCAATCGTGAATCAAATCAATGTACAAAATCCTTCAAGTACACCATTGATATCACATTACTAGGACCAATCCAAATGTCCCAATCAACCATTTCACCATCTAGAACACCCCAAAGCATGGTCTCCCAAGGACCTAGCACATCAATGATACCCTCCACCACATAACCCATTGTCATCATTCAAACACCTCAACAACCATCTCAAAAAAATATTAGCACACCATCTCACACCATTCTGAATCCTCCACCTCCACCACCAAATCAAAACATGGCAAACCAATACAACATCACATTTCAAGTGGCCCAACAAGTTTATCAAAATTAACTCCAGAAATTCCAAGCCCAATAAGCTAGACAAGCTACACAACAAGCCGCACAACAATCACATGCACAACAAGTTGCAAAACAAGCATAAAATGCTGCACAAGCACAAGCACAAGCATTACTACAACAACAAGAAGCCCAAAAATCCACATAAGTTATAGTGCAAGCCACACAAGTTACTCAAGTTGCACAAGTTGCATAAGTTCAAGCACAAGTACAAGCTCAATATGAAGCACAACAAGATCAAGCACAAGCCTTGTTATAGAGATAGGATTACCAACTAGCTTTGTAGTAATACCAAGCACAATAGTAAGCATCCCAATAGAAAGCCCAACAACAAGCATTGTTTGCACAACAACAACAAAAAAAAAACCAACAACAATCTTTGTTAGCACAACAACAACTACAAGCATATCAACAAGCATCATTTGCACAAGAATCTCCCGCAAACGCACCACCAATTCTACAAGTTACCCCACCCATCATTCAAGCCTAAACACCATTCCAAAACATGTTCATTCAACCACCTGATCCACAAAGTGATTTGTTTGCTCAAATCAAAAATCTCTTGCAACAAGTGTTGGACATACAATCAAGGAAAACCACAAAATCACAAGGGATTTTATGCCCTTATCCATTCAATAGAAGAATTGTGATGAAGTCATTCCCATCAGGTTTGGAGATACTAAAATTTGACAAAAACTATGGAACCAGAAATCCTGAAGATCACATAGGGAATTCCATGTACACTACATCGAAGTTTCCTACGATGAATCTTATCTAATGAGGCTCTTCCCCAAAAGTCCAGTTGGCCCAGCCATGGAATGGTTCTCCCATCTTCCTCTCAGAATCAAAAAGTTCCAAGAAATTGTGGACTCATTCATACAAAATTACTCATTTGACATGGGCATGGACGTAAGCCTGAAAGAGTTTTCCAATCTTAAGAAAAACAAGGGAGAGACATTTGCATCATTCTTGTAATGATCGTGATCCAAGGCCAATAAAAGCAAGTGGGATATGCCAGAAGAACAATAGGTTGGAACCATCATCTCAAATATTGAAGGGATCTTATCCTTCCATCTCAAAATGTAGTGCATCACCACCTATGATCAACTCATCCCCAAATCTCTTAACATTGAAAGAGCCCTCATTGCACAAGGGGGAACACCCATATATCGAGACAATCATCCATCAACAAACTACAATGACAAACCTCAAACCTAGGTGAAGAACAAAAATGTTACCAATGATGGTTTTTTTGATGCCAAGGTTGTAATCAGTTCTACAAGGAAAAACACACAACAAAAAACATACCAAAAACCTCAAAACAACACCCAAAACACCCCATGACCCAATACATCTCAACAACAAACCAACCCATAAATAGTCAACAACATCAATGATCAAGGTAGACCATCCACAAGGAAAAAATATCCCCATAAATGAAAATACATACCCCTTGCGGAACCGATCGAATCTATCATGCAACAAATCATTCAAGCCAACATCATCACACTCCTAGTTATTGAAAATTACCAAGATCCTCAAGTTAAACCACCATGGTATAAAGAGAATCACCTTTATGATTTTCATAAGATAAAGGGGCACATGAAAGAGACTTTCATGAGGCTTAAAAACTTGATCTAAGATCTTATTGATGGAAATACTTTCACCGTTGACAAGCCAGTTGGGAATCAAGACCTCAAAATATAAACAAATCTGATGCCAGATCACGATAAAGCAAACAACAATGGTAAAGGAAAAAAAGTATGGCAACATCAACCATTTTTATGACCATGTTGTCACATATTTAGATGAGTGGGTAGATGTTATCAATATCACAGGGTCCAAAGTTGAGTGTGGAGTTACCACACGAGGTGATAGAATCACCATCCCTAGACCATCCACATAGGATAAAGCACCCCTAGCAAAATCAAAGTCAGTTTCCAATGGTTACAATGTCTTAAAATATTTCCTACACATATGGAAATTCTAGGAAAGGCACTAGTTGTGTCTTCCATACCCACAAATCTTGATGTACACCAGTTCCAAGCTATGGTTGAACATATCACCACACCACATCTCCTTACATTCTCTAGACATGATCTTCTAGCCCATCCATCTCATAACCATGTGCTCCATCTCAAAGTCCTAGTACATAAAAATAAAGTCAAAAGGATCTTGGTGGATGGAGGTACAGGTTTGAACATTTGTTCTCTCAAGCTAATAAAGAATTTGGGTTTCTCTGAAGATATGATTGAAAAGGGAAAATGCATCACTATGTGGGCTTATGATGATCAAGAAAGAGTGTCTCAAGGCACCATTCAACTTCCTATCCAAGTAGGACCATTAATCATGGAGACTACTTGCTAGGTCCTCGATCTTGACCTCCCTTATAATATTCTCCTTGGGTGCCCATGGATCCATGGGATGAAATCTATTGCATCCACATTTCATCAATGTGTCAAGTTCCCCTATGGAAACCAAGAGGTCATCATCCATGGTGATCCCAAGCCTTTTTACTACTAAAAAAATATGGAGGCCAAATATTACAAGATCCCACAAGTCCCCAAGAATGATGAAGGCCCTATGACTCCATATATAGACCCATCCACCCTAGCCTCCATTTCTAAGACAAAGAAACTCTCCATTCTTGACATTTCTGATATCAAAGTCATTATCCAAGATAACAGATGTGGAGACTACAAGATTAAGAAAATTTCTTTTGTAATAGGAGAGTTACCTCAATCTCGTAGGTCCCATGGATAGCCACAACCGACCAACATAGTATCTCAAACCTTCAAAGTGGACCCCAACAAAAATTTGGGGGATCTAGGCCAAGAAGTGATAGACAAAAAGGATATATCCAGTATCCTATACCAAGATGAAATACCTATGCCTGTTCTTCCAATGGACGATGATAACAAAGGACTACAATTAATGCTTGACATGGGCTAGAACAAGAATGAAAGTCTCGAGAAGAATAGAAACAACTTATTATAACTCATTATTGTTGAGAAGCGTATTAAGAATATTGGCCTTGGATGTACCCCTCCGAAGATAACCATACATGGTAGAGGTACCCTTGTTAAAAAATTCAAAGCTTCTCCTCAGTTACCAGTATCCACAGGTATACCCTTAGACAACTATAGCATTGATATAACTAATGTATGTGACAAGGATCCCCTCATTGACTTGCCTATTTTTTTTGAGGACTCTTCCATATTCATGATTTCCAATGTGTCTTTTGAGTCAAACAACCAAATCAATGAATTAAAACTAGTTTATCCCCAGCTAATAGACTATGACCAACAAGGACCACCAGTTTTAGACACATTCAAAAATGATGAGGCTTTCTCAGAATTCATGGGAAGAGGGGATAATATAGCATGTTGGGACCATAAAGAAGGGTTTGAGATTGAGCTAGACACACATGCATACTATGGGGAAACAATTGAATCTTTTAGTCACAAAATTGAAAGATAACAGTAATCTCTAGGTATTTAAGTGAAAACCACACTGTGGCACTTTCTAACCCAAAATAGTAAAAACAAAGGAATTATCTGATGGTGAAAACCCATTGGAGGTGCCAAAGGATGAGGGATTCAATCTTCCCCTTAGTGTTATTCATCAAGATAATTCAACAATATTGGCAGAGAAGTGTAACCCCATCAACTTGGGAATTGAAGAGATGCCACACATAACCTTCTATGCAGAATAACTTTTAACTGAAGAACATGAAGTTCTAGCTGCATTTTTGAGAGAGAGAAGGGTAAATCTAACATGGACCTATGGTGACATGCCTGTTCTTGATCTATAAGTTGTGGTTCATCATCTAGCCATATATCTAGAGGAAAAACCAATGAAATAGAAACTAAGAAAGATGCATCCACAAATCGAATTGTTAGTTAAATTTGAGTAACAAAAACTCCTAGATGCAGGCTTCATAAGAACTGTTGATTATCCTAAATTGGTTTCAGACTTGGTACTAGTCACTAAGCCCACTGGGGGAATCCATATCTACACTAACTTCAAGGACCTAAAAAAAGCATGCCCTAACGATGATTTTATCCTTCCTAACATTGAAATGATTGTAGATCAAACAGTAAGGCATGAAATGTTGTCACTAATGGATGGGTTTTCAGGGTACAAACAGATAATGACAACAAAATATGATCATAAGACAATATTTACCTTTTTCCATGGGGTACATACTATTGGAACATGATGTTGTTTGGATTGAAGAATACTAGAGCCACCTATCAAAGGGCCATGACTCTCATTTTTCACAAAATGATTCACAAGTCTGTAGAAGACTATGTGGATGACAGATTGGCCAAGTCAAGAAAGCAAAAAGACCACATAATGGCACTAAGATCCATCTTTGAAAGGCTAAAAGAATATAGGATTAGACTCAATCCTAAGAAGTGTGTCTTTGGTGGGCAATCAAGAAAGATCCTAGGGTATATTGTATCAATGATGGGGATCGAGATAGACCCAGCCAAAGTCAAAGAAATCCTTGAAATGGAAGCACCAAGGACATTGAGATAGTTAATGGGTTCATAAGGAAGACTCCAATCTATCCATAGGTTCATAGCACAGTTGGCGGACAAGGTTGTCCCCTATTCTCATCTACTCCACAAGGGGGTAGCTTATAGGTGGGATGAGAAGTGTGATCAATCATTCAACAAAATCAAATAATACTTGCTGACACCACCAGTACTCATTCCACTAATCTTGTACATATCGAAAACAAAAGTAGCACTTAAAGCTCTATTAGCACAACATGATGAGATGGGGAAGGAAAGATCCATATGCTATATCATCTGAACCATGGTAGGGAATGAGTCAAACTATACATCCATTGAAAAGGCTTGCCTAGCAGTGGTGTTTGCCTCACAAAAATTCAGGCAATACATGTTAGCTCATCAAGTAAACTCATTGCCAAAATAGACCCCCTCAAGTATTTACTTTTCAAGGAAACACTTACGAGGCAGATGGCTAAGTGCATCATGATCCTCTCAGAATATGATATTGAATATGTGGAAAGAAAGGTTATCAAGGGACAAGTGATTGTAGATCAATTAGCAGAAGCACCCATCTATTCAGAGAAGCCACTTATATCATAATTCCCAGATGAGTCTGTGTTCAACCTCAGTATTGCAAATAATTGGAAGGTTTATTTTCATGGGTCATATACACAACATGGATCAGGAGTAGGTGTTTTCTTCATCACACTGCAAGGGGCTTGTATTCCTAAATCCTATAGGTTATCTTTCCCTTGCAATAACAAAAATATTGAATATGAAGCCCTTGTGATTGGACTCAAAATTGTAGTACAATGGTAGATCATGGTTGTTAAATTTTATGGAAACTCTTAGCTAATCATCAACCAAGTCAACAACAGTACCAAAAAAAGTACAACAAATTGAACCCATACAAGAAACTGGTGGAGGACCTCAAAGACTTCTTCATTGACATCACGTTTGAGAAAATACCAAGGCAAAACAATAGAGCATTAAATGCCATGGCAACGATCGGATCACTGTTGGATATCCCATGCAATATCCCTAGAAGCATGAATTCCTCATAAAGCACTTTCTTGTACTAGATTTTGAGGTACTAAAGTATAAATTTGTGTGGTAAATTATTGGTCCTGATAACTTGTGGTATCATGACATATACATGTACCTAGGAATAGGATTCCTCCTTGCCGATATCACTCTGGAGCTTAAAAGAACCTTTGTCAAGAATTCATCTCAGTTTGTTATCTTAGGTGACACCCTATACCGTAGGAGTATTGAAGTAACCCTTTTATGATGCTTAAACATTGAGGAATCTTTTTCTATTTTAACTAAGGTACACGATGCTATTAGTGGTTCATATTCGATTGGTATGACCTTGGCTAAAACCCTATTGAGAACAGGGTGCTATTGGCCGACAATGGAGAAGGAAGCTCATGAATATGTCAAGAAGCTCTTGTAATGTCAGTAGCATGGGGACCTCATCCATGCACTGGCTCAAGAGCTCCACCCGATTGTAACACCTTGGCCCTTCTCACAATAGGGGCTCATTCTCATCAGCAAGATCTCACCCACCTCATCTAATGGACACAAGTTCATTATCACTGCTACAGTGTACTCCACAAAGTGGGTAGAGGCCATCCCCATGAGCTATATCACAAGAAAATAGATTTCCAAGTTCATCCTGAACTACCTTATTTTTCGATACGATTTCCCACAAGCCATTATCTTAGATAATGGGACATATTTCCAAAACTAGTATTTTCAAGACCTATTCCCAAAAATCAATATCCAAAATCACTTTTCCACCCCATACTACCCCTAGGGTAATGACCAAGTTGAGGCTATGAATAAAACCATTCTAAGAATCCTCAAGAAAATAATCAATGAAGTTGATCGTGACTGGAACTTACAATTCAACCCCACCCTATGGGCTTATTGAACAAGTATCCACATGGCTATAGGTGTAGACTCTTTCTCCTTGGTCTATGGATCAAAAGCCATCCTCCCTATCGAGATCAAGCTCACATCCCTAAGTATATCATTGCAAAACCTCATTATAGATGAAGAATATCAGGTATCTTATTTGAATGAGTTGGAGCTATTAGATGAGTGGTACATGTATGCTTTGAATCACTTGCAATTCTACTAGAACTAACTGAAGAGGAGCTACAACAAGAAGATAAGGAACCCATCCTTTCAAGTCGGAAAGCTCGTGATTAAAGAAAATCAAAAATATGTATCAAATCTAGATATTTTGAACCCAACTTGTTGGGACCTTTTTTCATCATGACGAGTTACAAATCAAGAGTATATCAGCTATCTACACTCGAAGGTGAGCCTCTACAAGATCCCATCAATAGCTCCCATCTCAAAAACAATTATGCCTAAGATTTCAAAGGTATAAACCCAAAAAATATAAAATATGAAAAATACAAAAAAAATAGAAAAAGGATTGAAAATACTAAAGAGAAAAATCATCCTCTAGTGAAAACCACTTTGGTGGCACTTTGAGTAAGTACCTTGGTGAAAACCTGACAATCATGTGCCTTATGTAAATAAAGCACTTTCCATCTACCATGGATTCTTTGACTTGTTCTGCATCACCTGCCATCATATTCCATTGATCCTTTTGACACCCATCCACATTTGCATCATGGCTTGATCCTGTGTTTGTATCATGATCCCTCCTACAGCTACTTGGAACAATCCTAAGGTTAGTTTTTCTTTCCTATATCAGAGTAGTCTACTACATCATGTTGGGGACACATTCTTATACCTACGTCAAAGTAGATTTGTATATATTATTGAAATCATCCTTAAAATAAAAAAGCATCATTAAAATTGGGAAAATCCAAAAAATATTCATAAAATCATATGAAAATCTAAAAAAATTCATAAAATCATATCAAAAATCCAAAAATAGGTCCAAAATAAAAAAATTCAAAAAATAGAGTCGTCATGTCGAACTACGAGTCACTAAGCTTGAACATAGGAAAGGCCATCATTGGTGTGCCCCTGACACACATTAGGTCAGTCCTTTAGGAGTTTGTCATAATAAGAGAAATCATTTTTTCATATCTCATCAATAAATGAGTATGTGTCAGTCAAACTACATGGTCTCTATGTGTATAACATAGGCAAGGCTAATCTTTGATCAACCCCCGAGGCCCCTAGGATAGGTCTTTGGGTTAGGTTCTTGGTCAAAATCTCAGCAAACACAAAAACATTGGAAAACAATATTGAAAATCAAAACATTTGTAAAACATCTCAAAAACCAAAAATAGCCTCAAAACATTGAAAAATACCAAAAACATTCAAAAAACCGAAAAAATCATCCATCCCATTTCAACATTCACCCATAATAAGCATCTACTCATAATAAATCAATTGTCACTTTCATCCTTTAGCAAACCAATCAGAAACAAGCTTAGCAGTTAAAAGTGGAAACTCAAGTGTCAAGATCTCAAGTCTAGGTCAGTAGGTGAACAAGTTGGTCAAACTCTTCACATCAATAGTCTATCATCTAGTTGGTTCCAAAATAATCTGATAAAATCATGTCCTAGGATGAATCCTTCCTACAATGGACATCAACATTAGATATCACCATAGTTTAGTCTTGGCTAGTGGTATGAAGAACATTAGCTTGTTTGTTTACTTGATCTTTTCGTTTGATTTATCTTATTGTACCTATTCCAATGACCTCTCAATGATGTCTAATCAAACAATTTAGAGAGAAAGGAATGGGGCATTGATAATTATCTTGTGTCTGCTATGTTTTTTGGATATTCTTGTAATATAAGTGTGGCAAATAATTTCTTTATTAGGTGTGTATGGAAGGTGTTTTGGATAGCTTGTTGACTATTACATTATTAGGTTTTTCCTCTCTATTTTTTGGTCTGAAATGTTCAAAATGTCTAAAGTACATTCTATTAAGGTTTTCGTATGTCAGGTATGAACAAAAATACTCCTATCTAATTGTTGAGTCAAAGTTCATCACACTGGGTACAATGCCATCATGGTTCTTTATACCTTGATGCATCATATCTATGTGTGTTATCAAACATACGGAAAGTAAGATTTTTATGTCCCCAATCTCTGATAAGTGAACATCATCATCTCTCATCATTATCTCTAATAAAGTCTTGGCAGATTGTGGACTTGTTGGATCCTCTTTCCATCGTCTCATTTCTTCTTTCCTCTCTTTGTGCTAACCTGGTATCATGACAGTCAACAAAAAAAACATCAATGCATCCATCTTGCATCCACAAATCATCAGCATACATAAATCTCATACTTATAGCACAAATCATCCATTTGTATACTCACTGTATATCACATCATACATTCTACAACATCATTTAAGTTAAGAAGAATAATATAGATTTGTTATTCTAAGCATCTTAAATCATTGCATATCATAGGAATTTGCATTCATACATCTGTATCCATGTATCATCATCATAAAACATACATGGAAAAGATACAAAAACATTGCATCCACATCATTTACAAAAGGAAATGCATCCATAACATTTTCATATCATAATATATTATGAAAAAATAGCATATCATAACATTACATACATCTCAAAATCATAATGTATCACATCATCCATTTTGCATTATCATTTTGTACATGATATAGATTTTTTATTCTAAGCATCTTAGAATCATTTGCATACCATAAACATTTACATCCATGTTCCATACATCATCATCATAAAAATGCATAGAAAATATATAGAAAAGAAACACATCCATAACATTTACATCCGTGAACAACGACATATCATAATCATCCATCACATAACATCACATAAAATAAAGGCTTTGTAAGTACATCATATCGCATCCATATAGAATCACATTGCATATAAATAGAACATCAAAATCCATCCATACATAAGGCATAAATAAAGTGAACACGTCACATCATAAATTAATTGGACCCATATCATATATATATCAAAGAATCATCACTATCATGGTACACAATCTGACTCAAATGTATGCATATCGATCATGATACAAAGTCCACGGGGCTATCAAAAAACATGGAGCACATGAATGTATATCAAAAGAATCAGGCCCTAATCCAAAATTGCACACATCTGCTAGCCCCGATGGTTGCTCCCCTCACCCACTTGCCTCTCTGACTGATCATCTATCTGTCGAGCCCCTATCTGCTAAGAGTAATCTGGTTGTCAAAGGGCCATGAGCATAGCTTGACAATAATTAAACCTATAATGCTCTACCTTCCTAACAACCTCATAGTACATTTGTTTGAGTACGGTCCTCCCTTGGGTTGAGATGGCCATACTCTCTAGTTGTTGTCTATGACCAACCTCATGAGCTGACTATAGCTCTATAGCCTATATTTTCTAGAACTCGTGGTCTCTCTCGCCTATAACCACCTAGACCTATTGTCTGGCCTGATCCTGCTAGCGGGCCTAGTCCCACTCACCTGTAAGCACCTATATCTATGTGTGTAACTACTGTGTTTTTTCCTATAACTATTGTATCTGGGAATCTCGTGGATCCCCAAGCTGTTGTGGATGTTTTGGCTATTTTGGTTGTTATGGTTGTTGTGGCTGCTGATACAGTTGTTGACCTAGCTATTGTGGAGGTTGCCAATCTCTAGGTGGTGCTTCAGGATCCTATCCACCTATCCCTGCTTGTGCTCTCTGAGCACTCCTCCCCTGAGGTCTCCCCTAGGATGTGCTACTCCTAGCTTTGTTATTCGGCGTGGAGGTCTGAACGAATCATCATAGGATCATGTCGTGCTTAGATTTGCTAGCCCCTAACTATAGGCCCATGGCTTGACAACCAATATTCGAAAGAAATCAACTGCATTGGATGTCAAGATTGTCTTCCCCCATGAAGTCTCTTAGGCCAATCTAGTGAAGATCGTAGTATATCCATCATCTGGATGATCTTGTACCTCCCCAAATTGGTGGGCCACCCTGTCTAGAAGATAACGCTCTATAATCATATGCTCCCTCCCCTACATCAATTAGTTTTGTCAAGCATAAAATAGTTGTACATCATTGTACCAGGCTGACATCTGTAACCATGGCCACCAGCAGAATACTGTTAGCTCATCTAAAATCTGATGCCAGTAAGGAAGACCAAGTTGTCCAGTATGTCACAAGGTAATCCCGTCACCATATCTCTGAACTACTGGATCACCAAGATCTGTATTAATCAAAGTGATAATCAATTGGAGCACAACAATATGCTCCCAAGACCAAATATGTAGTAGTGTCACCCCAGTGTCGATCGCCTGACTATCTCAATATGAAAAATCATGTAAATCATGGTACAATGAGGTTAGCATCACTGGTTCCCAAGAAAACAATGTCCTCTACCTCAGCATCCTCTCCCACACCAAGCCCCATCCTAGGCTAAATAATCTAGCTTGTCAATATGAGCCACTAACCCAGATATAATAGCAACAATGATCAACCTGAAAAGCAGCACCTGACCTTTGTAAAACCCAAATTCAATCTAGCCCTTCATCAATATAACATCCTCTATCTCCATGACATTGTGACACACATCAGCACCATCATGTATATCATAGATCACACGATCTCCATGTATCGAAAACCGTAGGATCCACCATATGTCCTCCAATGTCACAATCACCTTGCCAGTCATAAGGGGAAAGGATGAGGTCTCATTGTGCAATCTCTCACACAACATAGTCATCATCGCTAAATGAGTCTAGATGATGGATGTCGAGATTGTCTGCCCCCATGAAGTCTCTTAGGCCAATCTAGTGAAGATCGTAGTATATCCATCATCTGGATGATCTTGTACCTCCCCAAATTGGTGGGCCACCCTGTCTAGAAGATAACGCTCTATAATCATATGCTCCCTCCCCTACATCAATTAGTCATTTCAAGCATAAAATAGTTGTACGTCATTGTACCAGGCTGACATCTGTAACCATGGCCACCAGCAGAATACTGTTAGCTCATCTAGAATTTGATGCCAGTAAGGAAGACCAAGTTGTCTAGTATGTCACAAGGTAATCCCGTCACCATATCTCTAAACTACTAGATCACCAAGATTTGTATCAATCAAAGTGATAATCAATTGGAGCACAACAATATGCTTCCAGGCCCAAATATGTAGCAGTGTCACCCCAGTGTCGATCGCCTGACTATCTCAATATGAAAAATCATGTAAATCATGGTACAATGAGGTTAGCATCACTGGTTCCCAGGAAAACAATGTCCTCTACCTTAGCATCCTCTCCCACACCAAGCCCCATCCTAGGCTAAATAATCTAGCTTGTCAATATGGAGCCACTAACCCAGATATAATAGCAACAATGATCAACCTGAAAAGCGGCACCTGACCTTTGTAAAACCCAAATTCAATCTAGCCCTTCATCAATATAATGTCCTCTATCTCCATGACATTGTGACACACATCATCACCATCATGTATATCATAGATCACATGATCTCCATGTATCAAAAATCGTAGGATCCGCCATATGTCCTCCAATGTCACAATCACCTTGCCAGTCATAAGTGGAAAGGATGAGGTCTCATTGTGCAATCTCTCACACAACATAGTCATCATCGCTAAATGATTCTAGACAATAGGTGCATAGGCTATGTACCAGAGACCAATCTCCCCCAAATTCTCCTATCATAACTCATCTAAATTTCCCAATTCACTAAAAAATAAGGGTCGATGCTCATGTGAAAACACAGGCTAGATCACCTCCTGCACCCATGAAGTGCACAATGTAAAATTTCATAAAAAAGATCTAACCTTGTTTGGATTTTTTTACCCCTGAACAATGAATGTGCCACTATTTGAGATAGCATCGCTATATGAAAAACTCCAAATAGTGATGTTTGACTCTTTGAAAATGATAAATCAATTATAGCGTCACCATTTACATAAGTGTTATCCTTTGTAATTTTGACGCCATCAAACCCTAATTCTAAATCTAGCAAAGCATCACTTTTGACAAAAGCATTGCTATTTGGGAATTTAAACCATAAACCCAAATCGTGAACTACGTCACCATTTGCACTAGTGGCATTGTTTGATTTTTTAGCATCACCGACTGGTAGTTTGTGCATCACTATATAGCGACACTGGGTACTTTGACTCTTTAAAGCGTAATAAATGCACTAAAAAATCAAATTTCAAAATTGGGTTTGGATTACATACTGGTGGTCCTATTCCTGGAGGTCTCTGGTGCATGCAGACTTGCTCGAAAATGTGTTGGGGAAGCACACATTACGCCATTTCGCAAAAGGTTCAAAGCTTGAAAAACTATAATTTTCAAAGTGTGAATGCACAAATGAATGAAAATTGACTCCTCCAAGCCTATTTAAGCATGAAACGGTATGTGCAGGATCATCATGGAAAAAATAGGCCCTTAAGTGGTGATAAAATTTAGAAAATTAGAGCTAGGCAACTTGACATAAAAAATTGAATAAGTTTTCTATATTATTTAGAAAATATGTAACAATAGAATCTGTAGAAAATTGAATGTAGTTTCTAAACTACTAGATTTATTTTAAAATAAAAAAAATTGGTTTGGTGAAAATTTGAAATTTAAATGCAGGAGTACTTAAATTTTAGGGAAAAAATAGGAAGTAGGTGTTTGTCTGACCACCCTAACCACAATAAAATGATAATATTTTTTTATAAGATTTTAGATATAAGAAGAGGACTCATGTCCCGATGTGATGCATATTTTTTTATAATTTTTTTCTAAGTAAATTATTAATTATGATTTTTTTATTACAAATTTTAAAAAATATAAAAACCCATATGTCTGACCACCTTAACTTGGTCAAAACTTCACAAAATTCAATTTTTTTTCTTTTAATCCTATAGTATGTGAAGCATAGAATGTGACACATGTTTTGGATTCAAAAAATGTGATACAATTTGAAAGCTATATATGTTTTCCAATCAGCCTATCAATAAGGACTTTAGTCATAATTCAAATAGAAAATAAATAATAATTATTTATTAAATTCAAAGTAAAGCATAATTTATATTGGTGGAAAGCTGAGAATCTTCTTTAAAAACCCTTTTTGTTTCATCAATTTTGGGTAAAAAAATTCATCAACCACATCGGCCATCATATCACTTGCATTTGCCACTTTTTGGCCCATCATGATCTTGCACATACCCAAAAATTAGGGTTTTTTGCCCCAATTTAGCTATCAAACTAGGGTTTTGTTTCCTTGTCACCATTTTTGGCCAACCGAAGCTTATTTCACATCTTTTTTTTGTGGTTTTGGCAACTTTTCACCATCTTGGAATCTTTCTGGAACCTTCAAGTGGCTTATCATCTTTTTTCAGGAGATCACCCAAAAATCCAATTTTTTGTCTAATCTCTCGAGGGGCAGTATACTAGCGTAATTATTCTCACAGGGGCAGTAGTGGGGCATTTGAAAAAATTAGAATTTTTTTGAATTTTGATCTCACCAAGCTTATTCTTTGAACTAACATAGTAGGTACCTCACTTCAAAGAGGGGAAAAATGTAGACACTCAAAATATCTTGATCAATATCATGCACTTGATTCTAGTTAACTAACACCAATTCTTCCCTAATCAGTTCCACACTAACCAATTAATTGAATAATCTTTATTTAATTAATTAAATTTCCTCCTTGAATCAGATAATGAAATTTATTAGATTATTTCATCGTCTTCCTTTAATTAAATAAATAAATATATTTAATTAAAGTCCCAATGTTCTTCCATCCTCTCATTTGATTTAAATAAACCCAAACATTTAAATCAAATATCATAAATCAACTAATTTCACCTAAGTTAATTAATCTTAAATTAATTAACTCATAATACTAATCCTCCATTCCTCTAGCTTTTAACTCCAACCTAGGGTAAGTCAACCTTGGTCAACTAACCAAGTTGCACATGTAAATCAATTTATTTGATTTACTAATTTATTCTATTTTCATTCAAAATGGCATATTCTTTGAATATTCCACCCACTCTTTTCCCTCTAAAGGACTTTTGTCCTCTTTTTTGAGCCACCTTGGCATTAAAAGCTCTTACACCTCCTCTTACACAAGCCACCTCTTGGCATTCATTCCTCTTACACATCCCATCTCCCCAGATGTGCTCACACATGTGTGAGAACATCTCCTCTAAGATTCATTAGCATGTTGACAAGTGGAACCATGTCATTGGTCCAAGTTTTAATTCCACATTCTCCCCATTCCTCACTCTTCAAAGCTTATTCCTTATAAATAGAGGCCTTCTCTATTGAAAGGCGGTCCAAAATCTCATGCAATGTTACTATCCACAATATCATCCACAAGTTAGATTATCATAGGCATAGAATTTCTCAGTCATAGCTAGGTTATTGACATTTTGCATCAAGAATCATTCATTTCATCCAAGATATTATCAAGGGATTGGGAAAGGGATTCTTTCCACATCAAAGGAGCACCAGTTCCCCTATCGGATGTTGGTTTGGGCATTAGAATAGTGTTTTTATTGTTATTTACTTGGTATTTTGCTTTATTTTCATTATTCATATGTTCAAAGAATCTCATAGTTAATGCTTGGTTTATACTTTTTCATTGACTAATGATTGTTTTTTCATGTTTGAGTAGGTCTAAGTGAAGCATTCACACATGCATTTTTACCCAATACCTAATACTCGACAAACTTTAACTTTTACTAGAACAAAATACACATGGATCCCAATTACCACCAGAACCCTCACAAATCCTAGACCTTTACTTCCAGACCACAACAAATTACCAAACCTTGCATTAAACATTTTGACCAACTTGGCTTTCTAGTATTGGTACCTAGTATATTCAGCACCCGGTACACTAAAATTCATGAATTATTTCAAAGAATTCTACTTTAAGATTGACTTTTGGTGGTCTTTTACCAGCTGGAACCTATCATAAGAATTTTAATTTTCTACTTGGGTCCCCAAGCCTTAAATTCTTGGGTCATGTTGTGAGACCACACAACACTCTTCTCTTGTGACTCCTAGGAACAATTTTGGGGGCCTCATCACACTAATTGTTTATCTCAAGCACATTTCTCAACAGGTTATATAAAGGGTGAGAATGAAATTTGTACCCCAAGGAATAGATAGCATCTTCTATTTATCCACTCATTGGATGATATTTTATTATGCAAGCCCAATTTAAGTTGATAATCCTAATTTACCACTACAATTAGGATGTGTATATATAGTGTTTATTTATTGTAAATCTACCTATGATACCAATTAGCATGGTCTTATTGAAGAAGACACGTGAAAATATTCCAAAGTTTAAATTGAGTCAATCCTACATGTTTTTTATTGTTTTCTATCACTTGATATATTTTAAACACAAAAAAAATCAACTCTTGAACAAACCACCATGCCTTTTTCTTGACAATGTGACGCCTTTGTGCAAACGATTCTTCTATTTTTGTCAAAAAACACTTTTGTTTCCATATTGGTGGCTTTTCACATCTTGGCACCTTTGTTTCAAGTTTAAAACTAGAAATTTATATTGTAATTCCTTTCCTTCAATAGTGTGATGATTTTCTTGTAGATACTTCGACACCTTTGTAGATACTTTGACGCCTTTGTAGATACTTTGACACCTTTGTAGATACTTTGACACCTTTGTAGTGAACAATGAAGCACTTTTGTCTATAACATAGCACCTTTGTCTGTCAATGAGAAACAAAGAACCTAACAAATTTACAAATTCTTATCTCACACTAGCAAACATTTGAAAACCTAAGGGACATGTAGAATAAACCTATGGTCATCCTAATAATTCAAAATAACAACAAAAAATTTACATTTCCATCTCCATTTCACATCATTGGCTTCACTTTGAACTAATTCTAAACACCTTTAGTCATCATTGGATCAATTAAAACCCATCATAAATGGAAAACCATCAACAAAAATCAACCAACAAATTCAAAGAAAATAGTATGGAAATTGGAATAGCTCATTTTTTCTTGAAAATCTCTATCATCATCCCCTATTTTAACTCTTTTCTTTGAGAACTATCATCTTTCAAGCACTTAGTTAAATTAGTATCATCCTTCTTAGCTTGGACTCATCAATCTAGTACAAGAAAGGATCATCCCTAAAAACATCTTAAGCAAGAGATTTTATCCAAAGAAAATTGTGTGAAAAATTCAAGGTTTCATATTCTTCATTCATCCAAACATTGATCCAAGACCACTTAGGGGTATTTACAAATCCAATCTTGAAATCAACCAAAAATGTCAATGTCATTCTACTATCCAAATTTACTTTCATATAATACCTATATAGGATCATCATATCATACTAGCTTCAATGACATAACAACTATGGGTATCCCTAATCAAAATTTTGGAAAGCCTTGTCACATGGTAGCTTTTCATCAATGTCAAAATTTACAATTATATAAACCAAACAATCAAAGCATGAGTCTTCCCCACTATTGGAACCAAAATTAAACCTCAAAATTTCATCACTTTTTTCCACCTCAATAGGACCGCTCTATTTTGCACCATACGTATATATCCTCAAAACCATCATTTTTTATATAAATAAGCTTCAAATCTTATAATTATAGTCCCCTTAACTTGTTCCAATAAAAAATATTATCATTCAAAATCACCCTCCCCATAGTCATTGCCTTAAGTCCACTATTGCGAACTCATTTGGCCAAATAAATGCCATTTCGAGGAGAGTTACATTGTAGTCTCTCCAAAAATTTGACAATGAAGCCAACACAAAATATCGACGAGACCACCATGCTTTGAAGTGACATATTTAGATGTCTCTTCGATAGCTTGAAAACCAATATTTTGAAGAGACTAGGATATTTCAGAGTGAAAAGTCATCTTGTCTCTTCAAAAAATTATAATGTAGAAAAACATTAATATCCTAAGTATGTTGAGACATTTTTGGATTCAAGAAGCAGAAAAACATCTCTCAGACATAAATTATTGTTATGCAATAAATGATAAACAATTTTTAAAAGCAAGGCAAGCATGAGCATTATACAATTTTAAAGAGATGTAAATTTATCGGGCTAAGAAATGAAGAAGTCCCTTTGACACCATGAAACCAGTTGAGAATGAAATGTTGAGGAGACAAGCTTTTTTCAAGAGGACATGGACTAAAGTCACTTCAATACCCTAACAACAAGAATGCGACAATAAGGAAATACTTTTGAGGAGACTATGAGACATTGAAGAGAGGTGATGCCAAATCTCTTCAAAACTTTGAAATGAAAAATGAAAAATAAAAAGATAAGAGAGAGAGAAACTCATATCGGGAAGACAAACAAAATTTCTCTCTAAAGCATTGATAAATAGAAGAATATTAGTATGTCGAAGAGACATAGGCATATCAAAGGGAGATGGTCACGGGTCTCACTGAAACTATGATAATGAAAATGGAAAGAAAGAAAAGTAGTGGAAGCTTGAGGTAAAGTTGTCAAAAATACATTGTGATGTCAAAGAAACACTCAAATGTCTCTTTGAAACTCTAAAAATGAATCAAAGACATGTTGGAGGGAGTACAAGATATCGGTGACAATATAATCAAAGTCTCTTCAACATAGAAAAATAATTTCTCACCTAGTTGACATGATTGATGAGGCTTTCGAAGAGATAACTGAAATTAATGAAACTGTTGATTAGAAAGGTGGCGTGAGTGTAATTTATGAACTAGATTTGATGAAAGTCTGCCAAATCTTGATACATATGGCTCGCAAGATCTCAAAATAAAGATAGGGTTTTAAACATGGAAAGAACACCAAAGAAACATAAAGTGAAAAGACAAAAAACAAATCCTAGGCCACTATATCAAGATCTGATTGAACAATGTCCTAGTTCTGGGCTGAAGTCCAAGAGGACAGCCCAATTAAACCCCTCAATTGAGAAATTAGAAGATAAACATTAAAACTTTGGATATGTGTGGACTCCACAAAGAGGGTACGACCTATTTATATATCATTATAGGAATAAATATAGGCACAGACATGTATCAAACCCATGGAACATGAACTTAGCAAAACTTGTGGTGCCCAATGTATTTATCAATGTGGAGTTAATTAAGGTGTTAGCTAAAAATTATAACCCTAAGATAAGGTCAATTCATTCTCATGATGGCTCAAATTTTATCCTCATAACAAGAGATTATATTTCCATGGATAAGGGATCTTTTGGAAAATTATCAAACTATGTACACAAGTTACAAGAGATGGAAATTACCTTTGCACAAACCTAGCTATGCGGCAAACCAACTTAAAATAATTTTTAGTAATTAAGAACACCCATTTTTTGTGGATTTATTTGAGGAGTACTATCAGTATACCTATTACTCAGTTGGCTAGGTCTTAGGAGTAGGTGCTCCTATAGAAATGGTCTTAGCTCCCATGGTTTCAGTAGTAGATATTTAGATCCAAGATGCTAGGTCATATGATTATGTAGAATACTTAGCTAAGGTAATTAATACCTCATTTGCTTCTATAAAAAACAATAGTGATGCTATCAATTTTAGATAATACTCCCTAATCATGCATATGATATTTTATGAGGGACATGTTGGAAACAAGCTACACTAAGAGGGGGGGTCAATCAGTGTCGTACAAAAATTAACTTCATTAAACTTTATCATCAATCATTAGTAACATTCAACCATAGTGCAGAAAAATGAAAACAAACACAACACCATAACACCAAGATTTTTATGTGGAAAACCTCTTAGGGGAAAAACCACGGTGGATGGCCAATCCACAATTATGATTTGAGTATACAAAAATGAAGATTAGAAAATGGGGAATGCACTTGCATTTAGGCACACTGCCTAAAGCTCATTGCCATACAAGATTTTAGATTAAAACCATCTAAATATTGAATGAAGATGATAGCATCTATTTATGCTAGATTACAGTTCCAAATTAAGCACAATAATAGATTTGTTGCCTTACAGATTGATTCTGTATTTCTGCTCTATTCTTCTCATACACATAATGTAGATCTTCTATGAACAAGTGAAACTACACATTATTTCTCTTCTTCTCTACTCTTATTCACACTTCACACCAAAATATATTACATACATCATCCAAAATGATACGGGAAATCTCATGTATATTTGCAATATGGGATTCAATTACACTTTGTCGGCTTCAATAGAGCATAAAAAATAATTACAATTGTCAGCTAGATCCTTAATTAAATATGTGTGTGCATCCTTCAAAGTTGGTTAAGACATAGAGGGGACCTAAACAAACATGATCGAGCATGAAAAAATTTGGTTACACAATCCTTATACATTTGTGACATAATGTATTCATGAGGTCGGATCTAATACAAGAAAAAAAGGGAATAGGCTAACCGAATCTTCCATCTTCCACATGAATCGATACAAGTCATTGTGCTTCTACAGTAATAGAGACAATATGCCAAAAATTATTTCCTAAGATGTGTAACACGAGATAATAACTTGAAACCTCCATACAGATCGATGAACACTATGCTATCAGATACCCTATTCTTCCTTGACAATCTTCAATCTTCCTACTAGTATGGATAAATGATAGTGTGTGTATCTGATCATCGACTTGAGTTTCCATCAATGACAACATTAAGTGATACTACAATGTCTCTTGCCAAGAATCTCCCCCTTTTCATTGATGGCAACACTTAGTGAAAAATGACTAAGTGTTAGACCAATACCAAGATAGACTACACTCCTCAAAAACCATTCTCCCCCTGAGATAATTGAACATTTTTCTTTCCACTTATTCTCCCCCTTTGACATCAATGGAAAAGTTAGAGGTCACATGCCAAAAATGGATCAATGTATCAAAACTGTTATGCAAAAAGTGTTACATTAAACTACATGAGCTCAAATATTTTAGCAAAGTCTTTCTTCAGCTGAATCAAATTTGTGTCCCAAATTCTTTTGAGATTTTCCAGTATTGTAATATGACCATAGATCAAATAAGATTGTGTCTTCACGGACTCTAGGTTGCCCGAATCAACAACTCCTATAGATTCTTCTCCTTCTTTTAGAGCACTTGTCAATATGTCAAGTTTTGGAAAAATTATTCTTTTGAGTTTACAGGTTTTGGCAAAAAAATTATCATTTTCATGCTTTAAACCTTTTATGTTATTGAGCAGGGACATTACTTCATCTTCTACTTTCCCAACACCACTAAATAGAGGATCAAATTCTTTAGAGATATCACTTAACTTGTTTTCCAAATCTTGATCTTCTTTTCATTTTCTTCAGTGAACTTTGAAAAAGACAAAAATGCTTTGTATATTTTACCACCTTTTGATAAAGCATTCTGCACATTCTTTATACATGTGCTTAAAAGTATTTTGTCTTGGACAATCATCTTTTTCATTATATTAAACCTTTTATCATCAAATTCATTTTTCACTTTCACCACGGCTGACTTTTCTAATGACTCAAAGTGAGTGTCAACTGAGTTGATAAGCCTTTTTAGTTCATAGGAGGGTGAACTAGTTAGATCTTTTACATAGGATGGCATTATCTTCTCCAGTACTCCTGATGCCAGATTTAGTAGTTCATTGTTCTCAATGTGTGATTGTAGTAGCTCTTCTCTAGCCTATGCTTGAGAAATCATAGCTACTTTCATTTTCTAGATTGGGCTTAATGTAGATAGGTCAATAGGACCTTCAATTAGTTCTGGATCCAGTTCTTCCTTTTGTTCAACCAAAAATTTCTTTATTTCCTCAACAGTGTCTCTTGTTTCAATCGGGACTGCTTTTACATTATCTTTCTTTTCCTCAACTATTGCTTCCTCAATTGAATATTTTTATTTGTCTTTAGAGATCTCTACCTTTTCAAATAATACATTCTTAGGTGCCTCAAAATCCATAGGGATTTTTGTGCTCGCAGCATCATCAGGATTTCCTTCTTCTTTTTCTTTCACCAAATCAAATGAGACATCGTCATCATGTGTTCCCTCAACCACAACTTCAATTCTTTCATTCAACAATATTTCCCTCAAAATTTTATCTGTCTCTTTTGTGACTTCATCAATCAAACCAATCATAAGCTTATTAACCCTTGTTTTTCTTTTTTAATTTATTTTTGGGCCTTGTTGTATCTTCATCTCATCCATAGACATTACTAGACATAGCTCAACAAGAATCCTTTCTCCCATTTGTTCCTCTTATGTTCTAGCACTCAACCTTCTTGATTCCAGAATGTCATACAAACTCTTTGGTAGACTATGCATAATCTCAATCAAAACTTTATTAAAAACATTCATATGTTTTATCATTACTTCTTCAATAATTCTTTTGTTAGATTCATCAAAAGATTCGTACCATTTTCAAAGTGGTTTTTGATTTCCATCCTTAATGAAATATTTTTCAATTGCTTGTACTCAAATACCTGGCTTGTCAGTCTTTTCTTTCTTCTTTGCCTAATCACTTTCACTAGAAGGATTTCCTTTTGAGAATGTTTCTACCTTGGTGCCTAATCTCTTCTACTTCTTCATCAGACTCTGTTTTCTCATCATAAAAAAAACCATATACACTCTCTTGCCCTTTTTCTTCCCTTCCTTTCTGGATCCCTTAGACTCATTTTTTTCAAGGGTAGGCTTTGCTTCAAGGGTTTAATGAGATATGCAACTTCTAGTGGTTCTTTTTTGGGAAGATCATACTTCTAAACTAGCTGCTTGCTTAGCTGCTTCAACTTCTTATCTCTTTTGTCACTGAACTTTTCCAATTCCGAGAACTTCACCTATGAAATAAAAAATAAACACAAAATAAGGGTACCATATTTGAAAGAATTTTTCTTGTCTTTCTTTATCTTTGCTAGATTTTCCATTAACTAAATTCTCAGCAACTCATAGAGGTTGTAATCTGCATTCTCCTTTACCATTTGGTAAGCGGCATAGATTGTTGTGTCAGACACTGAGTTATATCGACTAGAGTGGTAGATCTTGTATCCAATGACCACGAATGAAAAATTGAAATCTATGTTGACAATATTCATTTCTCTTCTATCATATGTTGATCCTATGGCATGAGTGACTATTTTGTTTTTCATATACTTCAGAATGGGTAATCCACCAGAAGATTTTAGACCAATTACTACACTAATATCTTCTTTTGTAATTTTGAACGAAATGCTGAGCCACATGAACTCATTGTGCACTCGACTCAAAACATAATAGACCCATTCTGACTCTCCAAATATGAGAAATTTGACCATCTGTGTGAGGTTCTTTGTTTCCAAGATTTTCTGTTATGGATTTACACAATAATCTTCACCAATGATATGATTATTGTACAAATTTAGTAGCTGAGAATTTCCTAGCTCTTCAATATTTGCATGAATATAAACCCTAATGTCCTTTGTGTGCAAAAATCCATGTGGAATGGATGAAAAAGCTCCTAAAGGATCGATCTCAAGGGATTTGTAAGGATGCAACTTAAATTTGGGATGAGGTCGATCTTTAACTTCAATTACCAGAGGAGCATTCATTTTCCTAAATCATAATCTTGCAAAGTTTTCTAAAAATTAACGTTTTCATCAGATCGCAATTTGAATGTTGAAATACTTTCGACGCTTGAATCTCACTTCAAATCACCAAAGTTTTCCTATGAGCTCTCCAGACTTCTCTTCCAAATGCAAGCTAAAAAGTGAAGTGTGGAAATGGCCTTTTATCGTTTACACACCTAACTCTTTTATCTTAATATATTCTTTAACCCTAATGCATTTGGTTACTTTGTGTCTGTACACAGTGATGGATAGAACATCTGCAGACCTCCAATATAGCATAATATTTCCTACAATGAGTTCAACAACATTTTTTGAGCATCTACACATCTATTGAGAACATCCAAATCCAGTGTCACTTACCAGTTAGGGGTGTGCATGATTTTCTTGATTACTTCCCCTACGCCAAGGGCCTGAGACTAATTCTCGGAGGAATTACCAAAAGCAAGTTTTGGTGTTGCCACATTTTCTTCAACTGCAATAGAAGAATATTTCTTCACCCATTTCTTCTACATCTGTTGTCTAACTGCATCTGTGGTAAGTTTTCCTTTGATATCTTTTGCATGTTTTTCTTTTTTTTTATCAGACCTTTTCTGTTCCAACATGTTGCAATATGACCAATTTTTTTGGAGTTGTAGCACAAAATATTTCTCTTTCCAAACCATTTATTCCACTGATTTCCTCTTGATCTGCACTGGTTATTAGTATGGCCAAGTCTATTGCATGTGTAGCATCTGATGTTTCTATGAAATTGATTCATCCTACTTCTGCATTCATTTGACTTATGACCAACCTTGTGACACTTAAAAACACTGACCTGAGAAAGATGGACCATTTTGATTCATTATACTTCACCATTGAGCAGCCATATGTCCAAATTTATTACAACTGAAACAATATTCATTAAATCCTTGAGAATTAGGTTGCCTTACCAGATACCTTCTATATTTGTTCACTTGATTTCCTTGTCTAAATCTTCTTTGCTTGGATCTAGAATTTTCTCCTTCTTCATATCCAAGACCTTGCTTGTTACCATGAATCCTCTAACTATTAATTAGTTCATCAAACATGGCAGAACTAGATTTCAACTTCTCTTTATACTCATTAGCAGTAGCAAGTTCATTTCTATGATCATCCAACTACCTTTCAAGTGCATCTTCATTGTTCTTAGATTGTTCCAGTTCATCATCCATTTGGAAACATACTTTAGATTTTTCTTTCAAGGAATATGCCAGATTCTCTTCATTCTTCTTCTTGTCTTTAATCTCCTTGGTCATCTTCATCATGATAGATTCCATCTCATGCTTTAGGATTGTATTATCTTTGGTAAGATTTTCACATTCCTCTGTCTTTTATTTTAGGGCTTGACTAAGTTATTCTTCAATGCTCTTACTATCATTCTACTTGATCTAATCACAGAGTTCCTTTCTCTTTTCTCTAGACTTGTTGATTGTGTCTTTCAGAGATTCAATGAATTTCTTAGCATTTGAAAGATTTTCTTGCAATTTTTGAACTTCAATCTTTGACTGATCAAGATCATCTAGGGCCACCAAGAGTTATTGTTGAAGACTGCTTGAATCCATTACAACACCTTTTAGTATCTCCCCAAGTGGTTAGACTTCTTTCAAAGGAACTAGCTCTGATACCAATTGTTGGAAACAAGCTACACTAAGAGGGGGGGTGAATTAGTGTTGTGCAAAAATTAACTTCATTAAAATTTATCATCAAGCATTACTAATATTCAACTATAGTGAAAAAACATGAAAACAAACACAACACCATAGCACCAAGATTTTTATGTGGAAACCCTGTTAGGGGAAAAACCATGGTGGATGGCCAATCCACAATTATGATCTAAGTATATTCAAATTAATATTACAAAATGGGGAATGCACTTGCATTCAGGTGCACTGCCTAGAGCTCACTACTCAAGAGAAAGGCTTACTTCCATACAAGAGTTCAAATTAAAACCATTTGAAGATTGAACTGAGATGATAGAATCTATTTATGTCAGATTACAATTTTGGATTAAGCACAATAATAGGTTTTCTTCCTTATAGACTGATTATGTATTTTTGCTATTTTCTTCTCATACACATAATGCAGATCTTCTATGCGCAAGTAAAACAGAGCATTATCACTCTTTTTCACTGCTCTTATTCACACTTCACACCAAAACATATTACATACATCATCCAAAATGATATGGGCGATCTTATACATATCCACAATATGGGATTCAATTACACTTTTTCAACTTCAATAAAACATAAAAAATAATTACAACTATTGGCTAGATCCTTAATTAAATATTTATGCGCATCCTCCAAAGTTGATTAAGATTCATAGAGGGGACCCAAATAAACATGATCGAGCATGAAAATATTTGGTTACATACTCCTTATACATCTGTGACATAATGTATTCATGAGATCGGCTCCACTATAAGAAAAAATGGAAATAGGCTAATCGGATCTTCCATCTTCCACATGAATTGATACGAGCCATTGCACTTCTACAGTAATAGAGACAATATGCCAAAAATCATTTCCTGAGATGTGCAACACAAGATAATATCCTGAAATCTTCATACGGATCGATCAACACTATGCTACTGGATACTATGTTCTTCCTTGACAATCTTCAATCTTCCTGTCAGTGTGGACAAGTGATAGTGTGTGTATTTTATCATCAACTTGAGTTACCATCAATGAAAACACTAAGTGATACTACATTGTCTCTTTCCAACAGGACAAGCAATTTTCATCTGGGGAGAGAAGTTAAGAATATAAGACTTGGATAACGATGAAAACATAAGACCAGTCCAATTGTGGACCTCTATATGGGATAGCAGATGTGGGAGGTGCCACTACCTGTATTTTAAAGAGTATTTTGTGAAGCCCCTATACAGATTTCTTGTCCATAATTGTGATTAAAACTTGTCTCCAAAGATATAGAGATTCCTCAGACCCAAGTATACAAACCTTGAAGGGAAGATAAATCACAACTGGGGGGACTAGTGTATATATGAATATTGCATTGTAATAAGAGTGTATATATTTGAGGAAATTATTGCAAGAATGGAAAGAGGACTAAAATTGTTTTCATTGATGTCAATCGGTCAGCTAGTTATCTACTAGTTATTTTTGACTGTATATGTTGAAGATATTGAGAATTTTGTATAACAAGAAGGTTACAGGTTGTCAGTTGATGAGGATGTTGGTTTGGTACTTGTGAACCATATTTTATGTGTTTTGGCTAAGGTCCAAAAGAATTTTTGTTGGTCTGTATTTCTCTTTTAGGTTCTAGAGTTGTGTTTCCTTGGTTCTATTGAAGATGGTTTCAGTATTTGGAAGTATTGAGCTTAATTTATCTATGTGTTTTACACTGGTTTGGCCGATGGTGTATCAAGCACTATCTTCAAAGTTGATGATGCATGTTGGATCTATTATGGGTCATGGTGAAGCATGTGTTTGGTTCACCCTCATTCTAATTCCACCCTAGGATGTTTGGTGCCAACCAAATTTGAATTTGAAGTTGGATGGCTAGCTTTGTATCTTTTCAAAGTTGGAGATGGTATAAATACAGAATGTGCTAGCAATTAAAAGTGTGTATAAGAAAAGAAGGAAGATAAATGAAAGTGCAGATACGACTTTGATGCTATTCTGAAAGTGTGTGAGTTATATGTGTGGTTGATCAGTGTGAATCTTAACGCTAAGTTTCTAGATGAAGTGAGCATAATGCAAACTCTGTCATTCATGCAAGTGGATCAGTGATTGTGGTGGAATCCTTTGTTGCATTGGTATTTTTGTCTCTTTGTAGTAAGTCTTCTTTATCTTCTTTATATCTCTATAGCAGTGAGCCATCTAGGTTGTATCCCTATGGATAGTGAGTCCTTATTCGAGGTAGTGAGCCTTTTTGTAATCAGTTTTTATATTCTCTATAGTGTGAGTTAATCCTCATCGTGGTTTTTCTCTCATTGGGTTTTCCATGTAAATTTGGTTTTATTGTGTTTGTGCATTGGAATTTGATGGTTAATCACTTAATCAATTTTGTGCTATTTTCAATAATTGAATTTTAGGTTAAATTTTTTGACAGTTGATTCACCCCCCCCTCTTAGGTGTCCTATCCAACAATTGGTATTAGAGCTTGGTTCCTTAGTGAAGAGCTTAACCACTTGAGGAAGGTTCGAGATGGCTAGAAAATTTATCTATGACTATCTGAGGTTTGATGGAACTAATTATGGTATTTGGAAAGTATTGATGGAAGAATATCTAGAGTATTGTAGATATGATGTAGAGAAATTTCATAAGAAATCCTACACTCCTCTTGATAATGGTCTAAGTACACCTGAAGAAATTAGAGCATATGAAGTGAATAATAAGGAAAATTTCATCTTGAAGAATAGTCTGTTACATTCCGAGTCGATTAAAGTTTAGACTTTGAAGATAGCTAAGGAAGTCTAGGATGCTTTAGAAAGAGCACATGATGGTGATGAGAGGGTAAAAGAGGAAAAAATATAGAATTTAGAAACATAGTTTGATCTTTTACACATGTCTGAAGATGAGAATGTTAAAGCCTATGTATAGAGATTGGATGAGTTTGTGGCTAGAATATAATCCCTTGGTGCTACTATAGATGAAACACAAATTGTAAAGAAGATTCTCATAACTCTTCTTGATGCTTACAGTGAAAAGGTGAGTGCTATTGAGCAGACTATAGATTAAAATACTTTTACTAAGGATCTGCTACTAGGATTTTTCACATCTTATGAGATGAGGAAGTTGAATCTAAGAAGTGAAGGTAAAACAAATATTTCTTTTAAAGCTACAAAAGTTGAAGAAGAAAACTTTGATGAAATCAAGGATAACTTTGTAAGAATGAGAAAAGGCTCTGGTAAGTATGAAGGTAAATTTCCCTTTAAGTGTTTTAGTTATGGAGAAATTGGTCACTATGTTGCAAAGTGTCTAAAAAGAGCTAAGAGGAATAAACAAATATATGAGAAAGAAAAGAAAGGGAAGAAGATTAACAAAGCTTACTATGTTAATGAGAATGTTGTTATTTTAGATGAAGATTCAAAATATGAAGATCCAGACGATAATGAATGCTTGTTCTTGGAAATTAAAGTTGAACCTACTTCTACTAAATCAGAAAGACAATCAAAAGAAATTCCTCCAAAGAAGGAGAAAGAGAAGAGAAGGAGAAGAAGAAAAATGAAGGTACAATTATCTTTTCCCTACATGCTAAACAAGAAAAGAATTTGTGGGTAGTTGATAGTGGTTTCTCACAGCACATGACTAGTGACAAGAGTAAGTTTGTGAAACTTGAGAAATGTGATGGAGGTATAGTTATGTTTGGAGATGATACTAGTGCTAAAATTTGTGGGATAGGTTCAATAAGTTTTAATGGAAAGCATCATACTAATGATGTTTACTATGTTAAGGGTTTAAAGAATAATTTGTTGAGTGTTGGTTAGGTGTGTAGAAAATGCTATGATCTTGTGTTTAAGGATGAGAAATGTGAGATCCAAAAAGGATCTAAAACATTGATTGCTACAGGAAAGAAATATAAAGGGAATATTTATCAACTTAAAGGTGTTTATGGATGATGTTTTATGACTTAGATAAATTACAGTTGGCTATGGCATAGGAGAATGTGTCACATGAATTTTGATAACTTGGTAAGAATCAGTTATGTTTAGGTCGTGAGAGATCTACTAAGAATTACAATGCCTATAAATCCTATCTGCAAGAATTTCCATTTCGAGAAGAAAACAAGAAGTCATTACAGATCAAGAGACCAATCTACTACTGGATTGCTAGATTTGGTTCGTACAAACCTTTTTGGTCCTATGAGAGTGTGAAGTCTACTTGGTGAAAGGTACTTTATGCTTTTAATTGATGATTATTCTAGATATACATGGGTTATATTTCTAAGAGATAAATTAGATGCATTAGATAGATAAGTCATTCAAGGCTATGGCTGAAAATGAAGTGAATTCTAAGATTAAATGCTTGAGATCTGATAGAGGTGGAGAATTCACCTCCTATGAGTTCAATATGTTTTGTGAAGTATGGTATAAAGAGAAAGCTATCTACTCCAAGAACTCCTCAACAAAATTGAGTTGTTGAAAGGAAAAATAGAACAGTTCAAGAAGCTTCTAGGTCAATGATCACTGAAGCTAGATTATTGAAATTTTACTAGAAAGAAGTTAAACACACTTTTGTATATGTATTCAATCAAGTTTAGGGAAGAAAAAATAGTACAAAGGCTCCCTATGATCTATGGTACTGAAGAATTCCTACAGTCAAATATTTCAAGGTATTTGGAAGTAAGTGTTATATCAGAAGAGATGAGGAAACTTTGGGTAAGTTTGATGCAAGACCTGATGAAGGAATATTTCTTGGATACTCTACTAAAAGAAAGGAATACAAATGTTCAACAAAATATTGAGGAAAACTATATAAATCTCAAATGAAAAGGTTGATGAAAGAATAAATAATTCTATTGATATTGATGGGTATATGTCTAATGAACATGGTTGTGCAAGAATAGAAGAATTTATGGAAGAACGAGACAAATATGAGCAAGAAAAGAAGAATGAAAGTGAAGAAGATGCTCTGATGATGTCCCCTAGTACACTAAAATATATACAGAGGAATCATTTAGAAAGTCAGATTATTCGAGACAAGACAAAAGGTGTGTTAACTAGGAGCAAAGCTATTGTTGAATTAAATTTGTGCTTATTCTCTGAGATTGAGCTGAATTCAATAAGTGAAGCCTGTAAGGAGGAACATTGGAAGAAAGCAATGAAAGAAGAACTTTGGAATTTGTCCCAAGACCAGCAAACAAAAATATCATTGGATCAAAATGGGTATTCAAAAACAAGCTGAATGAGAACAGGATAGTTGTCAGAAACAAAGCAAGGCTTGTGTGTAAAGGCTACTCGCAAGTAGAAGGTATATATTTTTAGGAGACTTTTTCTCTAGTAGCAAGAATGGAATTTGTAGAAACATAAAATTGACCTGGGCCTACGAACTTTATTTTCTCCATATTTCTTCTTAACATAATTAAAGAATTTAATTATGTCCTATAGTCCAAATTCAACTATTAATTAAATAATTCTCAATTATTTAATTAATTCATATCTTGTATTCCTCCTAAATATTTAAATAAATAAATTATATTTATTTTTTCTCTAGTAGCAAGAATGGAATTTGTAGAAACATAAAATTGACCTGGGCCTACGAACTTTATTTTCTCCATATTTCTTCTTAACATAATTAAAGAATTTAATTATGTCCTATAGTCCAAATTCAACTATTAATTAAATAATTCTCAATTATTTAATTAATTCATATCTTGTATTCCTCCTAAATATTTAAATAAATAAATTATATTTATTTTATTTAAATACGTCGCTAATTTCTTATGTCCCTCTATAATTAAATAAATTCCTAAATTTATTTAATTATTATTTTCCCACTATTTCTTCTTGATTATTTAAATAAATAAAATTTATTTATTTATTTAAATACGTCATTAATTCCTTATGTTTTCTTATAATTAAATAAATTCGTATAATTTATTTAATTATTATCCACCTTGGATTTTTCTAATTTTAAATAAAAGTATCTTTATAAAATTGTCCACTTTCTATTTTCCCTCTAGGTAAATAATTAAAAATCATTATTTATTGTCACATGGTCCCGCCACTTTTGAATTAAAATAATTTTTAATTCAAAAGGTCAACTCAGTCTTTAAAATTATTATGTAATTCTCCAGCATCCTCCTTTTCATGCCCAATATCTCCTTGCCACATGCATTCTTGTCCACTGATTTGATTTTTTTTAAATCAAATCTCAACCCTTCATTTTAAATTTTAACCTAATGTTTCCCTAACCCTAATTTTTGTTTGTCACATTTAATTACAACCTTTGATATTAGGGCATCTCTCAACTTTCAATCCTAGCCATTCGTCCAAAAGTGACTTTTTATAAAAAGGAAATGTCAAACTCATTTGGGGACTTTTTTTCATCTCCTGACTTCATCACTTCATCATGTCACACTTCATGCTTTATACTTAGGCTTGCACACTTCTTCATGCTTTTAGAATTCTGAGTACACTTGCATTTTGAGTCAAATCCTTCAATATTTGCTTGAGTCTTGTCATAGGTCATAGTTGCTCACACAAAAATTTGAGGGAAAATATCATTTTACAGCAAATGGAGAAGGAAAATGAAGGTTAATCATGGAGGGAATGAAGGCTATTTGGTGAAATTCTTCTTTTCTTTATGTTATTTTCCTCCTTTGTGTTTCATTGTTTAACTAGGGTTTTGTTTATGCATTTGATTTCATGCTAACCTAGATTTTTAACTTAGTTACAAATGCTATAAGGATGTTCTTAGAATTAGTTTCTTATGAAGATTTCAAAGTCTATCAGATGGATGTCAATTCAACATTTTTAAATGGTGAACTAGAAGAAGAGGTCTACATGGAACAACCAGAAGGATTTCAATTAATAGATCAGTCGGATATAGTGTGCAGATTGAAGAAATATTTATATAGATTGAAGCAAGCTCCTAGAGCCTAGTATGCAAGGATAGATAAGTATTTGAGTCAGAAAGGATTTAACAAAGGTACAACAAACAATAATTTATATTTCAAGAATGAAAATAAAAAAATCTTGATTGTTATTGTATATGTAGATGAAATTATCTTTGGAGGAAATCAAAAGATATGCAAGATGTTTGCAAAAGAGATGCAGAAAGAATTTGAAATTTCTGGCAAGATGAATTTATTTCTTGGGCTACAAATTAATCAATCAAAGGAATAAATTTTCATTTCATAATTTAAGTATGGGAAAGATATGTTGAAAAGATTTGGAATGGATGGTTCCAAACTCGTAAGTACTCCTATGGTGAATAGTTGTAAGTTAGGTAAAGATCATGATTCACCTAAGACTCATCAGAGAAAGTATAGATCTATAATTGGTGGACTACTGTATTTGACTATTACTAGACTAAATATTATGCATGTAGTTTGTCTTGTGGCTAGATTTCAAGAATATCTGAAGGAAACACATGTTACTATAGTTAAAATAATATTCATACATTTGAATAGCACTTCGGATTATGGATTATGGTATCCTAAAGACACTAAATTTACACTTAGATATTATACAGATGCAAATTGCGTTGGATGTATAGATGACAAAAAGAGTACTAGTGGTGGTGCATTCTTTCTTGGATATAGATTGGTGGAATGGTTGAGTAAGAATCAAGATTCAATCTCTTTGTCTACTCTTGAAGCTGAGTATATTGTTGCTACATCCTATTTACATGAGTTTTATGGATGAAACAAAAATTGAAGGATATCACAGTGTTTTATGATGATCATATTTCTATCTTCTATGATAATACAAGTGCAATTTTACATTTCAAAGAATCCTGTAATGCACTCGAGAATGAAGCATATATCAGGTATCATTTCTTGAGAGAGAAGATCATGGAGAATGAACTCAACCTTGAGTATGTCTCAACAAAAGATCAGATTGCAAATATATTTATAAAGGCTCTTCCTAAAGATACTTTTGATTATCTCTAAGATAAGCTAGGGGTTATTGCCCCTCCTTTTACAAACTAAGATGCATTTGGAGATGCATCAGTCTGGTGGATTCATGGTTCTATCTTTTTGGATTGATGTTTTTGGTGGCTACCTCTCAGAGGGACAAAGCAGTTTTTTAAGCATTGTCATTATGAGTATTATATTTTCATGTCAAAGGAAGTTTCAATGAACATATATTTTCTCTCTTTTCCATTAATGTCAAAGGGGGAGAGAAAGAGCATGTGAAAAATAGAGAAAGAGAATGTAAGAGAAAGCAGGTGATGAGGAAGATGATCTTCTAAGGGGGAGAAGAAAAATAAAAATCTTGAGAAGTATTTTCAGAGTTGGTGTGTGTCTTTGATGGTTTTTCACATCATGTGTTGCCATAAATGACAAAGGGGGAGATTAATACAAGAATGGAAATATGAGTGAAACTGTTGTGATTGATTTTAATCAGTCAATTGGTTATCTACTAGTTGTTTTTTACTATATATGTTGAGAATATTGAGACAATTGTATAAAAAGGATGCAGGTTGTCAATTGTTGAGGATATTGGTTCGGTACTTGTGAACTATGTTTTTTGTGTTTTGGCTATAGTCCAGAAGAATTTTTTTGTCTGGATTTCTCTTTAAGGTTCTAGAGTTGTGTTGCCTCAGTTCTATTGAAGATGGTTTCAGCATTTGGAAGTATCGAGCTTAATTGATCTATGTGTTTTACACTGGTTTTGATGACCATGTGTCAAGCACTATCTTCGAAGTTCATGAAGCGCGTTTGATTTATTAGGGTCCTGGTGAATCGTGTGTTTGTGTCACCCTAATTCTAATTCCACCCTAGGATGTTTGGCACTGACCTAATTTGAATTTGAAGTTGGATGGCCAACTTTGTATCTTTTCAAAATTGGAGATGGTATAAATACAGAATGCGCAAGCAATGAAAAGTTTACATAAGAAAAGATGAAAGATAAGTGAAAGAGAAGATATGAATTTGATGCTATTCTAAAAGTGTGTGAGCTATGTGTGTGGTTGATCAGTGTGAAACTTAATGCTAAGTTTCTAGATGTAGTGAGTAGAAGGAAAACTCTATCACTCATGCAAATGGATCAATAATTGTGGTGGAATCCTTTGTTGCATTGGGATTGTTGTCTCTCTGTAACAAGTCTTCTTTGTCTTCTTTGAATCTCTATGGCAGTGAGGCATTCGGGTTTTAGCCCTTTGGACAGTGACTCCTTATTCTAGGTAGTGAGCCTTTTTCTAATCGGTTTTGATATTCTCTATAGTGTGAGTTAATCCACACTGTGGTGTTTCCCTAATTGGGTTTTTCACATAAATCTTGTTTTATTGTGTTTTTTCATTGGCATTCGATGGTTAATCACTTAATCAGTTGATGTTTTAGTTATGGTAATTGAAATTAAGCTTAAAATCTATGACAACTAATTCACCTCCCCTATCAGTTATCCTATCCAACAGTAGCTCCATTCATTTTTCCTAGAACAGTGCTTCATAGGGTTGCATACTTGGAAATTGTAGGGAAATTGGCTTATTCAGATTATATTCATCTCAAGAGCTATAGAAAGCAGTCTCTCGTTCCTTCTACTTTATGTTTTGGTGATTTTACTATCATTTCTAAGAAACGGTATGATTTGATTGGTAGCAAAAAATATCACTATGGCATTCCATTAGGAAATAAGAGAGACAATTTTGACCCTAAACATTTTATTCATAATTCCATGATGAGACAAAAATTGAAAAGGTATGAACATGTGTTTTTCATAAATTATGTTATTAGAAACTGTGATGGGACTCAAATAGCAATGAGAAAGGTTGCGTACAACATGATACTAATGGTAGAAGCATTGAGGAAAGGTCATCACCCATCATACACACATGTCTTTCATGAAATATTGGATCTTATGGATAGACTTGAGCAGTTTTTTTTGGATGAAGAAGAGTTAACCAAGGATATACCACTTGTAGCTTTTGAGAAAAGGAGAGGTTCTTGTTCAAGGAGACAAGTTAAAAACATAAGACCCTTGATTCACTCATCATCACAACCCACTCCGATGTCAGCTTCTTAGCTAACACTCTTATCATAGTTGAAGATGATACTGAACAAGAGAATGAGGTCACATAGATTACTGTTCCTACCATTCCCCAGAATGAAATACAACCAAAAAGGAGTTTTATCACCTTTTAGGACTTTGAAAAACTATCTGATGATGTAAGACATTGTGTGAGCTAGGATTTCAATGGAGATGATGCATTTTTTTAAACTCTTGAATTTAAGACCTTCAATTATGAATACAAGGGAAGAATTCTAAGAGAAGATAATAGAGATTAGCCCTAAGAAAGAAGTAGATACCTTAAAAGAACTTGAAGATGAGGTTGATAAGGAAATGGACAACATCACTCCTAAAATAGGATGATATTTACTACAAGAAGCTAGGATCATGCTTCTTTCGAGGTGGGATATTAGTTCAGGTATAGTCTTTGACAATTTCATGAATAGAGAAAACAAAAATTTGCAGTTAATAGATGATGGTAGTGACAAGATTTACACCCGATCATGATATAATCCTAACAATACTACCTTGCAAATTTGGGCCCGTTATCAACCAGTGAAGAGGCCTTCTCTTATTGATAACCCTGACCATGTCTTTGGTCATATTTTAGTGCAAAGAGTACGGGATATAGACCTTATCGAGATAGTCGAGCTAAATGTAAATGTTAGTAAGTTCACCAAACCTCAGGTTGAGAAACTAATAAAGGGTAATAAAGGGGTGGCCACTAAAAATGAAAGATTGAAACAAGATGTAATCAATTACAAAGATAAATTACCTTCCTCTTCTAGTATTTACTCACCACTAGTGGAATGTGAAAGGAAAGTGCTTGAAGCAATGACGAAAACTACATATTGGAAGTGAAAATATGAAATAATCTAGAAGAAAGAGGAGAAATTAAAAAAGGAATTAAATACTACTTCATTTGAGATGGTATTAGAATTGGTCTGCAATAGATTCAATAAGATGTTTGAGAATGTCGACAAGGTCTGTATTATCCACAACAAGACATTCGCAGCCTTTCGAGAGCACAATAGATTAAGTAGTGGAATGAAGGAACTAGAGGCACAAATAAAATCCAAAGGGGATGGTGGGGAACATATATTTCAAGAGAACCACGAGCTGATAAAAATGTATGATCATTTCAACAAGGTACTAACATAGGAATTAAGTGATTTCAACTAGTTGTTGAGTATGGCTCTTTTAAACTTCTTCGATGAAGGAGAATTGAAGGATCGAGATGTGTGGAAAGATGAAATCTCCTAGTATATACCAATGGCTCTTGATGAATTCAATGATGAAGAGAAGGTGTTGGAAAAAACACATGTACAATTGGTACAAATCTTTGATCTCGAGTATGCAATGAAAGAAATCATCAGTAATGTGGACACTTATGCAAAAATGGGATATATTAAACATTTATCAAAGATCAATCAGTTTCTTGCATAGGCCAAATGAGGAATACATGGTAATGAATTCTCACAGTACCTGGTGCACTATCATGGATTATCGACCTTGAATAGATCTTTAGTGATCATGGGTGCTTGTTGAAGATTATGAAATTTTTAACATTTTAGTTATCAAGCAATGTGACTTTTTGTGAAAGGCCTGAAGCTTGTAGCTTCCCACATATAAAATGGGAAACCAAGGTCTGATGAAAGTGGTAGATATTAGGATTATCATTGTAATAGTAGCATTAGAAGTATACTATTTCTCAAAACAGAAGAATTTTGTATATAATGTCCATCATTTTGAAGTAATATAAGAAATGGAGAAAGATAATTAATTAGTGTCCCAACATTGGTGTTGATTTTTTGTTGTTATTATCTTATTCTTTGGCTATGTCCAATTTATTGCTTCCATATTATTTAAGTTGTTGTTTCACAACTCAATTTATCGAAACACATTTGGTGTTCTTGTTTGGTTTCTTTCAAATAATTAAATATCGTTTTAATAACATCACATTAATTTGGAAGTGCTATTTAAATCAATAATAATTCATATAATCACTAAAACTACCATACTATCTCCAATTTGCTTTTATCTTGTTATTCAAATCAAAAATCCATTTTGATTCGTCAAAGAACATTTGTTGATTCTATGCAATTTAATTAATTGGGTCCTCTAAAGGCTTAAAATTCCCTATTGATTAACCATAATAACTTGATAGGAATCACTTGGATTGATAAGAAGAGTCTAATAGTTACATTCTTGCATGTTTGTACAAGGTACAAATAGTCATAAGTGCCAAATAGTCTAAACTGTATCTAGTAAGTAAGTAACATATCATTCACATCTTGAATCCATTATCCCAATAGACATAGGAACTGGTCATACCATTTCATTACAAAATTTAGAAAATATTATTCATACATTCATATTTCAACTTTCATTGCTACGATTAGTAGTTAACAAACCTTCATCTATTCCACATTTCATGCCACTATGGGTAGATCCTTAAAACCAATTAAGTCATACAAATCTTAAATTTTCTTTAGTTATCAAGGTTCACCGACCTAGGTTTAACAAATCCTGAAGTGCAAGTAGTCATCAACCACATAGGTTAACTTTTTTCATTAGTTCAAACACATTGTAAGTCTGACCATATAGTCTAGCATCCTCTTAGGACTTACTACTTGCATTTTTGAGACCTAACAGATTGGCAACCCCACTAGGGAAAACTCAAGAAAAATTAATTTCCATCCTATCCATTTTGAGGTCAATCTAAGCCTTTTATTATAGTCATAAGAAAATACATTTGTGTGTAAACATTCAACCACCTAATTGAATAGGAGACTCCACTGGGATAAAAAAAAATTCATTCAAATCTTGATATTATAATTTTCCTACTTATGAAAGGGTAGGTTGCGACTCTATCAAACTTTTATGACTGATAAACTAGCAATCATATCAAAGAGATTAGATCATAGACATCAGAGGATTACCATATCACCTAAAATGAATGGTAGAAGATCATTGCACAAAGGAAGTCCAAAGAAGAAAAATGGTAGGTTGATAGACAAACATGGGTCTCCTCCTGCAAAATTTGGTAGAAATAAGAATGAGGTAGTAACAAATCAATCAGATCTCACATACAGTTATAAAGGAAACACATCAAATAAACCCCTCATGGTGCATAATACTCCCTTCCATAGTGATGAAGGATTCCAACTAATTCCATCTGAGCATAACAACTTGACTAATAGAGTTCTCCATTTTAAGCCTGATTCTCAAAGAATGGATGAGATCTACATAAATTGGGAATCTGAAAAAAATAGAAGACAAGAGGAATATGATTATAGAATGAGTCTCGAAAATAGTGAGGAAATTTAGTGGGAGCCAGCAAGATAAAAGGTACCCACAGGGACTCATAATCCTCCTCAAGAAGACACATGTACCCCTAGGGAAGTAGAATAAGAGATACACGAGTACAAAGAGAAAATTAGGTTGGCCAAACTCAGGGAGGAAGAAGATTGACTAAAGTAGGAGTGGCAAGAAATTCAATCTCAAAACACAACAAGCAGCTCAAAGTATATAATACTCCATAAGTAGAGTGGGCATGCAACCACAAATAATTTCCAAAGTTCTCAATTGAATACAAGCATCCCAAAAAGGATACCTTACATTATGACAGGAAATATGAACAACACTAATTACATACAAAAAAATGTACCACCACAAATCTCACAACCATAGAATACCAACACCACATCCCAATTCACGAAAAATACTTACCCACATCCTAGCCAACAGTATGTATCATCCCACCAGAATCATTTACCTCAACCAAATGTGCAAACTAGCATGTATTCCCAGCAAAACATCCAATAGAACATGCATCAACCCCAATATGGATTTCAGTACTTCCCTAACCAAAATCCCTATTCACAAGGACTCCCAAATGTCTATAGGCAATTGGACTTATCTAGATATCCAACATGCCAGAATCCAATTGGAAGTGATTTGAGGAATGATGTCCCTAAGTTCTTAGGAAACAATGCAATCATAGTCGAAGAACACATAAGAAACTTTAATGCATTTATAAAAGAACTTGGTATAGGATATGAAGAGGTTCTCGTGAGGCTATTTATGGTGTCCCTGATTGAATAACCTAGAGATTGGCTTAACACCCTACCTAACACCTCAATTACTTCCTCAGTAGATTTTAAGAATCAATTCCTAGAAAAATATGGAAATCATTGTGCCTTGAAGTTTTCCCTACATGAATTAATGAATATCCAAAAATATCAAAATGAATCCATTTTTTATTTCAAACAGAGATTTTCCAAGATAAACAACAAAATACCACATGGGTCTAAACTAACCGACTCTACAACCCTATCTCTTTATTTAAAATAATTTGACCCAAAAACTTGATATGAGCTTAGAAACACATTTCCTAATACCCTAACAGAAGTCCAGAAAGCTGCTATAAATATTGAGAATAATAAAAAAGTTGTAGGCATGACTACTAAAAGAGATAGTATGAAAATTCCACAAAATACCAACAACTACAAAAATAGGAAAGAAAACAAATATAGGAATGAAATACGAAGATTACATGACATGACATATAACACCAATTGCAAGGATGGGAGACCAGTTGATAAAAATCACAAACATAACTAGAAAGATACCCCAGATCCTTTGAAAAAACATGGAGCACACGTGATGGAAAGTAAACTACAATGTTTGGCATGTGATAGGCCCCATGCACCAGAATATTGTGTAGTGTCTCAAACCTTAAAATAAAGTGATGATCCCAAGAATAGGATAGATATGATCAGACCATAAATATGTTGGGATGGGTCCCTCATCAAATTAATGAAGGATACTCATCTTCTGAGAAGGAGTATGAATATGATGTCAGTAATTAGAGGTACAAAGTTAATTTGGGACAAGAAGTATTGTCTGATCTAGAAGAGGATAAAGAAGCAACTACCAATGCATATCATACAACACCTAAGTTCCAATTGAGAAGAGCAAAATATTTAGAAAAAATGGCCATTATAGAAAAAATTTCGGTAGCAACTCTAAAAGAAGTGGTTACAATTTGAGAAGTAGGCCCATAGATGCAAGGCAGGGGACACCTAGAAGCCTATTTATAAAAGAAAAGAAGCACAAAGAGAATGTCTCAAATGATAAAAAGAAGGATGAGATGGGAAAACCTCACAAAAACACACCAAAAGAAGCCATAAATGTTGAATCATAGAAAGTTTGGGATAATGTTAAAAATCAAGCTGAAGGTAAAAAAAACTATCAAGATAGAGAAGACAGAGAAGGGAGTGATTTCCCCCTCATTTGATATTTCCCAAGCATTAACAAAAATCAATATGATGGTGCCATTAATGGATATGATGAAGATTGATGAATATAGAGATACTTCCCTAAAATTAATTTCCAACACCTACCACAAATAGTAGAATTAGAACAAGAACAAGAGCAATATGGTTAACATTGTTGAACAAGAAACCACAAAAACACCAGAGGTTTACTTGGGTGAAACTCTTACAAAGAATCCCTCTCAAGTGGATCCATTATACACTACCCTATTGATTAATAAAAAAATGGTAAAAAACTGCATGATTAACTCAGGGGCAACAAACAACATCATCCCTATGTTTGTCATGAAGGAACTGGGTCTATGGGTAATACTACATATGGAAAATGCTATGCCATGGATAACAGGTTAATCCCAGTGGTTGGAGTAATATGGGACATAGAATTAAAACTAGAATTGTACCGTGAGGTAAGTTATAGAATTGATATCACTGTGGTGGATACTCCTCCTTACTATGGAATGTTGTTGTCTAGACAATGGACTGCAACTGTTGGTGGAAACGTCCAATTAGATCTATCATACACCACCATACCAATGAATGGGAGAGAATTCAATATTTATAGAGAACCTAGATCACAACATGTCATAGAACATTTGGATACTAACCAAATAAATTATTTCTATGATGTAGATCTTGGAAATTTTAGGATAAAAAAATCACAACCACAACTGCAAAACACAAAACTGATCAATAGAGAAGCCCAACATGATGATATTGGTTTATGACAAATGTATTTTTATGGGGAATGTAGTAAGAATGTAAATGGAGTTGGGATAGTATTTATTTCACCCTCTGACATTTGAATGTACTAATAATATAGCTAAATATGAAGCATTGTTGCTAGGTTTGAACATTGCTACAAGATATGGGATTAAGATGTTGGTAGTATATAGAGATTATGAGCTAATAATATCTCAAGTTATAAACAAATACTTGTCAAAAAATGAGAGATCAAAAAAATACATGAATGCAATCTGGGACTCCATTGAACTATTTGATGCATTCTCAATAGATTGGATTGAAAGGTATAAGAAGACAATGGAAAATTTCTTGGCTAATATGGCTCTCGAACAAGATGAAATTACATTATCTTGAATCATTGAAGTTGAATTCAAAACAAGACCTACTATCCCAGATAATATATACAACTAGCAGGTATTCAATGATCATGAAGATTTGATTAAATTCCTCCACTATATTAATCAATATGAATCTCAAGAGATAGACTTCAATGTATTTGTAGAAAAGGTAGATGGAAAAGAAATGATCTTTGGGTAGAAAGTGGTACAACTCAAAACCAAAAAGATTCCAAAAGGGTTAGTGGCATTAGAAAGAGTATTTGATGGACATGAAAGATTCAATTGAAGCCTACACCTATTAAATAGGAGGATTTTGAAGAAATTAATCTTGGAATAGATATTGCCCCTAAGAAAGTATACATTGGGAAGAGGATCAGTCCCAAAGTAAGAGAGATTCTTATAATCCTACTCTGGAAATATAAGCATGTGTTTTCCTAGTCATATGATTACATCAAAGCATATAGAGAAGATCTCTTTCAACATGAGATTCCATTAAAACCTAATGCTAAACCTTTTAGGAAAAAATAGCGACCCATAAACCCTACTTTGGCACCAAAAATGCAGGAAGAGCTTATGAAGTTAAGGGATGGAGGCATCATTAAACCAATCAAGCATTCCTCTATGGTATCTAACTCGGTACCTATGAGAAAGAATAATTGAGATATAAGACTCTATGTAGACTTTAGAAATCTAAATATGGCATCACTCAAAGACAACTATCCTCTGCCAAACATGGAGGAAATGTTGCAAAAAGTGACTAGATGTGATCTTCTATCCATGATGGATGTAGTTTCTTAGGATATAATCAAGTAAAATTCAAGGATTCAGAACAATATAAAACTACTTTCACCATGCCTTGGGGAACATATGACTGTAAGAATGTCTTTTGGTCTTACCAATGTTGGAGAAACATTCCAAAGGGCCATGGATGTGGCCTTTGTAGATTTGATCAATACTATAAAGGTTGTATATTAGGATGATCTGACAACATATTCTAATAAGTATGAAGAACATTGTGCACATTTGGAAAATATATTCATGAGAGCACTAGAATATGGCATCTCCCTAAACCCAAAAAGGTGTCATTTTGCTGTCACAGAGGGAAAATTATTAAGTCACATTGTCTCAAAGGATGGAGTATGAATTGATCCAAAAAGGGTTGAAGCTATTGAAAAAATCCCCATCCCTAGAACTATGAAAGCTATTCAATCCTTCTTTGGATAGATCAACTTTATTTGGAGATTTATTTCAAACTTTGTGGAGATTGTGAAACCAATCTCAAAGATGCTTAAAAAGGGTGAAACAATTGATTAGATAGAGGAAACCATTAATTTTTTGTTTTAATTAAAATATATATCAAAGAGGTGCCTTTACTAAAATCCCCTGAGTTTGACAAACCCTTCCATATATTCTCCTTTGCATCATTCCACACCATAGAAGTTGTGATGCTACGAAAGAATAGTGATAGATATGAACAACCCATTTCATTCTTCAGTAAGTCATTATAAAGAGTGAATTTAAAATATGATATCATTGAGAAGTAGGCTTATGCTCTAGTAAAGTCAGTCAAGGTATTCAGGCCATATTTGTTGGGGGAAGAAGCCATTGCTTATGTACCAAATATTGCAATAAAAGATGTTTTTCACAAAAAGAGGTAACTGGAAGGAAATAACATTGGATCAACTGTATCCAAGAGTTCAATATCAACTTCCAAATTATAAAATTGGTGAGAGGGTAGGGACTAGAAAAATTGATGGCTGAATCAAACCTAGAAGTTTCATAGATTTGTTGGCAACACAAGGGAAGACAACTAAGAGGGGGGGTGAATCAGTTGTCATAAAATTTCAAACTTATTAACTTTTTTAACCCTTATTCTTAGATCTAATTAATAACCATGAAATCATAAATCAACAGCACATCAGAAGTACACATAACACCAAGATTTTTTGCATAGAAACCCTATTAGGGGAAAACCACGGTGGAGGTTAATCCACAAGTTTATACTCTATTAAAAGTATAAGAAGAATAAATGAGAATGCACATGCATTTAGGCACACTGCCTAGATCTCACTACTCAGATACAAGGGAAGAATCACTATCTTATCGAAACATTCAAATTAAATCCATCTGAAGAATTTGAGCTAAGAGAGTAGCATCTGCTAATGCTTGATTACAGTTCCAATTAAGCACATGAACACTAATAGAATGAATGCAAACAATTGGCCCAAAATAATAAAGATTATTAATGTTAATCAACCAAGGCTAACCAAAACATAGAGGAGACCCAAAAAAAATTCCTTGAACACAAAACACCTTCAAATATTTTTCCTCGAAGATCCACAACAGGCTATAATCACCTTGTCGACCATGAACATGAAAAACATGAACACGCAAAAGAAAATCATAGATCACAAGAACAATGATCAATGTGGATGTGCAACACAGATATAGCACAATCTAGAAATTTCCACAAACACCACAAGAACATACACAACTCAGATTATGAGAATCACATTAACTTCTTCTAGGAATGCCAACTTCAGTAATAGAATAACTGTCGAAACACAGAAACTCATAAATTTCTCAAATCTTCATGTGCACCTCTAAAAATTTTGGTGGAGAAACTAGATAGGCTTGAAAAAAAACCCTTTAATCCATAACTTCTCACCATCAACATACTGAACTTTCCATCATACCGATCTTCACTACTTCACAAACAACCTATAACTTATTTTATTACAATTTTCTCAATATCCTTGACATATACAATCTAAAAGACATTAATGCTAATAGTGTTGAAATCAATCACAACCACATATCAGCAACATAATCACAACATCCAAAAATCTCTCCCTTTGGCATTGATGTCAACACATGATGTGAAAAACACAATCAACACAACTAACTTCAACACTTACTCCCCCTTAGGTTCTAACTCTTCTCTCATGACTTCTTCTAGATTTTCACATTGCTCTTTTCCTCCTTGATTCTTCAAGAGTTTTTCACATTATTCTTTTCCCCCTTTGACATCAATGACAAATATACACAAGCTCTAAACCACATATCTAAATCATCTAACTATTTTCCCTGAGTAGCAACCACCACAACATCAATTTGAATCAAGATGTGACAGTGAAATTCTTGGACTGGTACAACATCTTGCATCTTAGTTCTGATTAGGAGAAGTAATCACCCCTAACTTCCCTCTAAGATATTCAAAAGTATCCTTAGGCAATGGCTTAGTAAAGATGTCTGTAATTTTTCCCTTAGTAGGCACATACTCCAATTTGACTTCCTTATCACTCACCTTGTCTCTCAGAAAGTGGTATTTGATAGATATATGCTTGGTCTTTGAATGCAGCACCGAATTCTTAGAAATATTAATTGTACTTGAATTATCACAAAATATAGCAATAAGTTCATCATACACAACTCCGATATCTTTCAACATCTACTTCATCCATAATACTTGAGTACAATTGTTAGCAGCAACAATGTATTATGCCTTTGTAGTAGACAAATAAATGGCATTCTTCTTTTTACTTAACCATGAAATCAACTTCTTTCCCAAGAAAAATGTGCCACCACTGGTACTTTTCCTATCATTCACATATCCTTCCCAATTAGTATCAGTAAAGGAACTTAAAGTAAGATCATCATATTAAGGATACCACAAGCCAAAATCAATTGTTCCCAAGTAGCTAAAAATTATTTTTATAGCAATCATATGAGATTCCTTAGGATCGGCTTGAAATCTTGCAACAATACATACAACATTCATAATATCAGGTCTAGTTTGAGTCAAATAAAGAAATCCACTAGTCATTGATTTGTATCTAGTCTTATTTTCCTTTAGAGAACCATTTTGTTGTCAACTTACATCCGGTCACCAAGGGTGTATTGACTGGCTTTGAATTTTCCATACCAAACTTCTCTAGCAATTCTTTCACATATTTGGTTGAGATATAAATATCCCTTTATCTAACTGAGTAGTTTGTAATCCCAAATATAATTTTATCTCTCCAATCATTGACATCTCAAACTCATTCTACATCTCATTAGAAAAATGCATGCACAAATCATCATCTCCTCCAAAAATGATATCATCAACAAAGACTTCCACAAAAAAATATTTATCATCATCAATATTGAAATATAGATTACTATTAGTAGTACCTTTATTAAATCCAAGCTTCAACAAATACTTGTCCAATCTGACATACCAAGCTCGTGGGGCTTGCTTGAGTCCATACAATACTTTCTTCAACCGACACACCATATCTCCTTGATGAGTCAATTGAAATTCATCAGGTTGCTCAATGTACACTTCTTCTTCCAAATCGCCATTTAGAAATGTTTCCTTGACATCCATCTAATAAACCTTGTAGTTTTTGAAAGTAGCATAAGCAAGAAACAGTCTCATAACTTCAATTCTAGCAACAGGGGCAAAAGTCTCTTCAAAGTCAATTCCTTCCATCTGAGAATATCCTTTACATACCAGTCTTTCTTTGTTTCTGACAACTTCACCTTGGTCATTCAATTTGTTTCTAAAAACCCATTTAGTTCCAATTACATTTATATCCTTAGGTCTAGGAACAAGAGTCCATGTATTCTTCTTATCAATTTTTTGTAGTTCTTATTTCATTGCTTCAATCCAATGTTCATCTTTGCATGTTTCATTTACATTACTTGGCTCAGTCTTTGATATCAAAAAATATTCTTCTGCAATTCTTCTCCTAGTTTGGACACCTTTTTTCTTATCACCTAATCTAATTTGTTGAATGATTTAATCTCACATACCTTGGATTCTTAGGCTATTCTTGAATTTTAGGCTCTTGTGTTCTCTCTGATGTACTTTCATTAGTTTCTACTTCTTCTTGATCTTCTTGATTCACCAGAATGATCTAAACTTGATTTGAGGTCTAAACTTTTTTTGTACTGTCATTCTAATCATCATAATCATATCCATAGGTTTTGGATGGTCTAACAACATCTTCATCAACCTTAAAATTTTCACTTTCAACCATTTTCTTCAATCTCTTGTTGTAGCACCGATAGGCCTTGCTCTTAGTAGAATAACCAAGAAATATTCCTTCATCACTTCTAGCATCAAAATTTCATATATCTTCATCTCTTCTGATGTATCATTTACTCCCAAAGAATTTGAAATATCTAATTGTAGGCTTATAACCAAACCATAGCTCAAAAGGGGTCTTACTAGTACCACCTTTGATTTGTACTCGGTTGAGGATATAATCAGTAGTACTCAAAGCTTCTTTCCAATAGATATGAGGAAAATTTCCTTCTAGCATCATAGTTCTAGCAACATCTTGAACTGTCTTCTTCTTCCTTTCCAAAACTCCATTTTGCTAAGGGGTCCACAGTGTAGATTGTAGTGACTCTCCTGATGACACATTTATTTTAGCTATTTTCTGACACTGTTAGCTGTTAGATCTTTGACATTATGTTGTTCTGATGTTTTATGTCATGGTTTACATGACCGGTTGTGAAACTCAATTGATGATACACTATTTTTAATGATGTGATGTTTACTTTCATGAGATGACATTTTATGATGGTTATTTATGTTGTTCTATTTTATACATAATTATATTATGTTAGTTATATGTTTACATCAGCTAGTGAAGGATATGATTTAGTAGTACTCATTAGTGAGTGCCCTGCTACATCGCGATTCTTCTTCACAATGTGTTTTCATATTTATACATGTTGTTGGATTAATTGTGTAGGGTTATGCAGCTTTCAGGTAAAAGCATTGATTCCACCTGCTTGTCAGGTCTGAGCGTGCCATGACCCAATGGAATTATCGATGGGAGATAGAATTTTCCTCTGTGCTTAGCCATCATTCTGAAAATAACGAGTGTCAATCGTTACCCTCATGTCATGTCACCTGTTCGTCGTGTGGTTGTAGTCGTTTGTTAATGTTGAGTTTATAATGCATTTATTATGTTAATTTAGATTATTTTAATATTTTAATTAAAATAGTAATGTTGCTTTATTGATTTAATGAAATAATTAAATTAGAAAATCTATTTTAGCTTATTAAGTGATTAAATTGAAATGTTAAAATATCATGTTTTTGAAAAGAGCATTTAATTATAAATTGATTCCATTATTCAATTTGACATTTTTGAAAATGGAACTTCTAGTTCAGATCTAAAGTTGAAATATCTTGTTATCTTTTAGTGTCTATTGATTTTAATTGATGCATGTGTTGCATGCTATAACTAAAAGTTAAAGTTGAGACTTTGGAAGAATGGAAAAGGATATAATCTTGAAAATGATCATTCTTGCACACACGGTTTTCGATATTCAAAAAATAGGAAGCAAAAAGATTATTTTCACAAAAAGATATTTTTTGGAATTTTGGATTTGGGGTTGATTATAGAAGCTGCAAATTGTTGTTGAAGTCAGCGTTCATATTGTGAAAGGTTGAAGGTTTGAATTTTTGGGATTTCCTATGATCATCCTCCATTTCCGGGGAAGCACTCTCAAGTACTTTTCTTCTTAAATTTCCAAAGTATATTTTCATATGAAGATGTTAAATTTTGCTATGAAAATTTCATCTTCAAACCCTGCATGCATATTAGTAAAACTGAAATATGAGAACCCGAAATTTTGAAAATGCAACTATAATAGATGTTACTGCTTTCTCTTTGAGGAATGAATTTTGTGATTGATGGTTACAGTTAAACTTTTGAATCAACAAACCATAGCTATTATATTTTGCGGATCACGTTACCAATTGATTTCTTTGAGCCTCTACACTTGCGGTCATGTCTCTACTTTTGAATATGGTGTAATAAATGTCTTTGCTTATCTATTCCTATTCCTCTCTGTTGTATCCATACAACTAGACTAATGAATGTTGGTCTGGCCGCGCGCCTAGTTATGATCTTCAGTTGCGCCCTTATCTAGGGAATCTTCTTTGAATTCTCTGGTGTTCTTGTCGTTCACCGCATCTTCTTGTCTTCTTCCATCCTGACTGAGAGATTCAGATCTTATTACATACGAGCATTCAATATCACTTTGTACGGTGGTCAATAATCCTTCTTCTCCTTATTTTTGTGTTATGTCGCACGCAAGGCATGCTTATCTGGTTTGTGTCATCCGTCTATCAAGACGTATGTGAGTCTATCTTACTTATCTTCTTTTTCCATCACATTTAATTTTGTTGAGATGGATATTCTGGTATTTATAACTTACACCTTTCCTTCATGTGAATCTGAGCTTACCTTGTCTTTGACACCATCCCGGTATGTCTCTTGTGTAACCGGTAAGCTTACCAGCTGAATTGAGTTTTCTTTTATTTCTCTTAACTTTTGTTTATTTCACTTGTAAGCTAAAGTTTAATCTGTTATGCAATGCCTTTTTCCTTGTGCGTGAATGATGCTTCTGGATCCTTGAACTTGTTCTAGCCACGGGTGGTTTTTCATGGGCTATGTGTATTGCATTTTTAGAGGTCGTGACCTGGTGTATTACCTTAGACGTTCTTTGGCATCACATACCCATTGTCTCTGTCGACCCAGCCGCGCCTGGCTTATTCCTTTTCCGTGTTACAGGCGTATCCTTGGGAACTTTGAACGTGTTATTTTTTCTGTTGATTCACGCTGTTGGTTATCCCTTTCTCTGTGGTTTTTTCGACCTGTATAGTCACGCTTGCATGTCTCAACATATTGGTTACCATTTTATCAAACTTTGTTTGGTCAGAGTTGCTTTCATGTCGTAGACCGAGCCATTGATTAATGGAAATCTTTTCTAATTTACTGTTTGTTGTGCGTGTGTTTTCCTGAGAGTTCTCCTAGCACCGCGGACTCTCCTACATAGTGTTTGCATGCAACGATATCACCGACTCAACTTAATTTGGTCGATGATATCTCTGCGGTCTATTTGTTGTCATCAACTCGTATGAGATAAAAAATGTCTTAGCATTTTATGTTTGTTTGTTATTGATTATAAACAAGTAGTCCGTCGAAACATGAAATATAGGCTAGAAATTATAATTAATATTGTCATTTAAATTAACACTACTTTGGTTTATAATATAGATTATTATAAATAATAATAATCTATATTATAATCACTAATATAGATGTATTAATATATTTATTTGTAATCTCTATTTAATTTATATTGTGGTTGATAATCTTGATATGTTAATATCTTATATCAATGGTTAATTATATTAATTAAATTGGTTGCAATATTTGTAAATGTATTTTATGAATAGATATTAAAATCATGGATTGTATAAATTGGTTTTAAAGTTGGAATAAATGTAAGTGATGATGATTTAATCTTTTATAGATTGTGAATTATAGAATATCGTTTATGAGAATACTTATGTCTGTTAGTTCAATATATTTAAAGCATTGAGATTGTCTTGTATGGTGTAGAATCTTCTTTTACAATTCGTTAATTCTAATTAAATGCTTTCCCTATGTTGAGTTATTTCTTGATTATGGAAGGGTCTTGGTTTATGGTATCCTAGAGGTCTTTTTTATTATTACTGAGTTAAGGCATGTTTGTTGATTTTCAAATTGGGAATGTGATCCTTGCTCAAATTTTTACCTTGCTTGGATCTTGGTGGGAAACATGGATCTCGCACATTATGCCTATGTATTAATTGTTTGGATGAATTGTAATCTTATATTTATTTGAGTACGTACTTGCAGAAGTTTCACCATGCCAGTTATGTGGTAATTGTTAATTATTGGATCAGTTGATTATAGGTCCTTCGTTAAGAAGTTCATGTTGCATGCATGTTGTCTTATTGTTTTAATCTTTTTGAGGAGTTGTACCTTAGGAGGAGTGGCTTCTGTTAGGGGTCGTACCATAAAGTGGTTACATGGGTAACCTCTCGGAAGTTGGTATTTATGTGAAAACCTTAACTGAGGTACTGGGAGTTTGTTAGTTGTGATGTCATGATTGTCGACCTTGTGTTGTTTGTTGTCACTTTTGTGGTCTGTATGACTTGAAGACTTGTTCTATCTCCTAGCATGAGGGGTGTTCTTTCGAGCTCCACACAGTTGGGAGGAAAGTGCCACATTCTCCATTGGGTCCCCTTTAGGTATTTCATTCGTGACAAGTTTCCTTGTCTGGATCCAGATTGCACAGTGGTTGGGGAGCATAGTTCTTTTGACGAGTTTGTGGACGTGGTCGTCTTCTTTTCTTCATTTCATTCTTCATTGTATTACACTCATGATGTACATGAGATGCTTTGTATCGATACTTGCATTATTCTAAGATTTGTCACAATCTCAATTATTGTGTGTAACTCTTATTGTATATGTATATCTAGTCATGATTTCTCATGAGTTTTTTTTATATATGACTATGATTGAGTTTTGTTGTTATTACTTAGTAGCGTAGTTGTGGAACCCTTAAACGTTTATGTTTTTGTTGTTGTTGTCACATGCTATCTATTTTTTTAAAAAAAATATTTAGTTGTTTTATGTGAATGACAACATTTTTTGGGTTCCATGGTGGGGCGTTACATAGATAATTGTCTCTTTATCCCATGTTCTTCACAAAAAAAATTAAACTCATTAGAAGTGAATTCATCACCTCTATCTGATCTTAAACACTTAATCTTTAGACCTATCTTTATCTCAACCATATCCTTAAATATCTTGAACTTCTCTAGAGCTTTAGATTTCTCCCTTAAGAAAGTGACCCACATCATCAATAAGAAACATGAAATACCTGTAACCTTGCAAACTTCTAATTTGAGCAAGACCACGCAAGTCAATATGCACAAGCTCCAACAATTCATTTGAACAATGTTGTTTCTTCGAAATGAAATTCTAGTTTGCTTTCCTAACTAGCATTCCTTGCATATGGCATTAGTAGGATTTACCAACTTAGGAAGATCTCACACTACTTGAGTATAGATTATCTTGATAATACTATCAAAGTTTACATGACACATTCACCTATGCCACAACCAGCTTTCATCAACTTGAGCAATCATACAACTTTTACTAGCAGTATTTACGTGAAAAATGTTACCTTTTATTTTTGTACCTGAAGCAATCACATTTCTAGAACTTCCCAATATTCTACACTTTTCATCCTTGAATTAAAGATTGTATCCCTTATCAACCATCTTTCCAACACTCAAAATATTATGCTTTAAACCTTCAACATAAAGAACATCATCATTATTATGCTTACCATCAAAAGAAATACATCCTCTGCAACGGATTATACCACCATTGTTATCACCAAATCTTACAACACCACCATCATACTTTTCTAGGATAACAAATTTTCTTTTATCACCTATCATGTGATGTGAACATCCACTATCAATTACCCATTCATCCTTTTCTTCAACTCGAGCAGCTAGAGATTTCTCCAAATTTGTACAACTAGAAGATTCAGTAGACACAAGTTTATTTTCCTTGATAGCAATAAACACAAACTCATCTTCACTTGCATTCCCTTTATAAGATTCATCATTTATCACACCTTCATCAACAGCATAATAACACTTCTTTTGAAATCTAGGCTTGTTATATCTTGTCTTAGGGCCTCTTTCTAGACACCTTGATGCAAAATGAGCTATCTTATTGCAAGAAAAACATTTAATAGGAAACTTTCCTTTATACTTACCTTCTCCTCTAGCTTCTCTTTTGACAATAAGTGCTTCAAGCTCATTCAGTTCTCTTTCTTCTTCTTCAATTTGTCTCATTTCTTCCTCATAGTTGAATACCTTTCTTGAATAAATTTTACCTGGGTCATATCTTTGCTTGTCTCTTTTGGAGGTAGTAGATTTGAATGAAGATTCTATCTTAGGAAGGGAATCACCAAATTTACTCAACTCAAAAGCAATAATTTTACCAATCAACATATCTCTGATTACATTTGTCATAGTCCTGAGCTCATCAATAGTTATAGCTTTGACTTTGTATGCATTCGGCAAGGATCTAAGAACTTTAGCAACAATCTTTGATTCATCCAACTATCCACTAGCACATTTGATGCCACATAGAAGTTCATTTACACTTTGCATGAAAGTAGTAATATTCTCATCATTTCCCATTTTCAACAGTGCATATTCCCCTTTCAAACTTTGTAGCTTAGCAATCTTCACATTAGCATCACCTTCATATAAAGTTTACAAATTTTTCCAGATCTCATAAGCAGTCTTCAGATCCATATCATTCATCATATCAAAATTATTCAAAGCATTCAACAATGCTTCCTTAGCCTTGATATTGTATTTAGCATCCCTAATCTTAGTAGTAGTAGTAGGACCATTTTGAGGAATAACATACCTAGTACTTGTAATGTTCCAATAAGATTCACCAATGCATCTTAGATGACACTCCCTTCGAGTCTTCCACAAAGAATAGTTTGTTCCATAAAATCTTGGACTATCCTTCTTATATGTCACCATCCAAGATCATCTCAAGCTGTTAAAATTATTCCAAGGAACCTGTTCTGATACCAATTTTTGGCAACACAAGGGCAAAAAACTAAGAGGGGGGGTGAATCAGTTGTCACAGAATTTCAAAATTATTAACTTTGTTAACCCTTATTCTTAGATCTGATTAATAAACATGAAAGCATAAATAAACAACACATCAGAAATACACATAACACCAAGATCTTTGCATGGAAACCCTGTTAGGGGAAAAACCATGGTGGAGGTTAATCCACAAGTTTATACTTTGTTAAAAATATAAGAGGAATAAATGGGAATGCACATGCATTAAGGTACAATACCTAGAGCTAATTTCTCAGATACAAGGGAAGACTCACTATTTTGCAGAAACATTTAGATTAACTCCATTTTTAGAATTTGAATTGAGAGAGTAGCATCTGCTAATGCCTAATTACAATTCTGGTTAAGCAAATGAGCACTTCTTCACTTTTATTCACTCTTATTCACACCTTGCTCTTCCTTTGAATGATTTGATCTTTATTCATGCATAGAACTCACACACTTTGCATCATACATTCATCAAATGAGATAAACAATCGCTCATATATATTTTCAATAAGTAATTACATTGCTTCATGTCAGCTTGAACAAAATAATAGAATGAATGCAAACTACCGGCCCAAAACAATAAATATTATTAATGTGAATCAACCAAGGTTAGCCACAACATAGTAGAGACCAAAAACAATGTCCTTGAACACAAAACACCTTCAAATATTTTTTCTCAAAGATCCACTACATTCTATAATCACCCTGTCGGCCATGAACATGAAAAACATGAAAACACAAGAGAAAATCACAGATCACAAGCACAATGATCAATGCGGACCTACAAAACAAATAGAGCATGATCTAGAAATGTACATTAACACCATAGGAATATATGCAACAATTCATATTACGAGAATCACATTATCTTCTTCCAGGAACACCAGCTTCAGTTACAGAATAACTATCGGAACACAAAAACTCATAACTTGCTCAAATCTTCATGTGCACCTCAGAAAATTTTGGTGGATAAAGTAGATAGGATTGAAAATAAACCCTTTAATCTGAAACTTCTCACCATCAACATACTGAACTTTCCATCATACTAATCTTCATTGCTTCACAGACAACCTGCAACTTATTTTTTTATAATTTTCTCGATATCCGCGACATATACAATCTTAAAGAAATTAATGCTAATAGTGTTGAAATCAATGACAACCACATATCAACAACATAACCACAAAATCCAACAAGATTTGCACTATAAAAGGAGAAGAAACTTGGGTATCAAGCATAGAAAACAAAAAGTGGTACATGGACATTGCATACTACCTTAAAAACTTGAAATGTCTAGAAGGATTGAATGACGACCAAAGAAGAACATTAAAGCTTCATGCATCAAGATATTTCTTCATGAATGGAGATTTTTATTGGAAGAACATAGATGGTGTATTGTTATTATGCCTAGATAAAAAACAAGAAAAACTTGTCATGAAGGAAAGGCATGATGGTGCATGTGGAGGACATTCTTTAGTTAAGACTATAGCACACAAGATACTAAGAGCTGGTTATTACTGGCCTATGGTTTTTAATGATGCATATGGTTATGTAAGAAAGTGTGAAGGATTCCAGAGATTCTCTAGTAAATATCAATATCAAGGAGCATTTCCATTAAGACCCATGCATGTGGAAGCTTTGTTCCATCAATGGGGAATTGATTTCATAGGTGATATTACAGACAAATCTAGTGGCGGACATAAGTGGATCTTAGTATCCACTGATTACTTTACAAAGTGGATAGAGGCTATACCAACAAAGCAGGCCACTAGCAAAGTTGTAATGAATTCCTATTGAAAAAAAATCATCACCAGGTTTGGAGTTCTTGTCAAGCTAATAAGAGACAATGGCATGTGTTTTAGATTAGAATAATTCAAAATATTTTGTGACTCATATGGTATAACAACCTCATATGCTTCACCATATCATCCCCAAGCAAATGGGCAGGATGAGTCCAGTAATAAAAACATTATGAAGATAATCAAGAGGATGCTAGGCACTAATAAAAAGGCATGGGACTCTAAACTGAGATTACCAACTTGGGAAGACAATATTACAACAAAGAAGGCTACTAGGAAGTCTCCTTTTGATTTAGTATATGGGACCCAAGCTAGAATTCCTTTACAAAAAATCTTACCGATATACAAGTTTATACTGCAGGAAGACTTAGAAATTCCTAAACCTATGGAGGATAGAATGGAACAATTGGTAGAATTGGATGAAGTCAGGCATCTACCACAAGAGCACAATCAAAAATCACAGTCATAGATGAAATAACTATTTGATAAGAGAGCAAAATAAAGAAAGTTTCAAATAGGGGATATGGTTCTCATGTGGAATGCTAGGGGCTAGAACAAATGAAATCATGGAAAATTTGAAGCCTTATGGATTAGACTATTTATCATCATTGAAAAGTGTGGGGAAGACTCATAATTTGTGCAAAACATGACATGAAAAAGTCAAGAATTGTTTGTGCATGGAAAATTCTTGAAACATTTATTTTCTTAAAAGAAATATTATTTCATGCATAGTAGTTTTAGGATCCCCTTTTTCTTTTTCTTTTCCCACCATACCCATGGTCTATGTCTTAGATTAATTTTGAATTCTTGCAATGACCTCATGGCCATTCATCCCCAACCGGAGCCACTGTTGGAACCAAAATTTAACCTCAAAATTTCATCAATTTTTTCCACCTCGGTAGGACCTCTCTATTTTACACCATACATATCTATCCTCAAAACCATCATATTTATATAAATAAGCTTAAAATCTTATAATTATAATCCCCTTAACTTGTTCCAACAAAAATTGTTATTATTGAAAATCACCCTTCCATAGTCGTTGCCTTAAGTCCACTACTGAGAACTCATTTTGCCAAAGCAATGCCATTTCAAGGAGAGTTGCATTGCAGTCTCCTTGAAAAAATAACAATGAAGCCAACACAAAATATCGGCAAAACCACCATGCTTTGAAGACACATATTTAGATGTCTCTCTGATACCCTGAAAAGCAATATTTTGAAGAGACCGGGATATATTGGAGTGAAAATTCATCCTGTCTATTTGATAAATTACAATGCAAAAAAATGTTAATATCCTAAGGATGTTGAACCATTTTGGCATTCAACAAACAGAAAAAAAATATCTCTCAAACATAAATGATTATTGTAACTATAGATTAAATCTGTCTAATAAGATTTGCAACTAGAAAGAACAATATTAAACCTAATCTAAATCAAAACTAATCTAAAATCAAACAATAAAGAACGAAATTGAAAACATAATAAATAATTAACAAACTGAATTGATCTCACCAAATATGTATTCACCCTTTCGAATTAACTCCATTGCTCTTCTCCATTTTTCCTTATCAGTATTCTTGCCCTCAGATTTATGTGTTTGAATGCAAGTATAGCTGTGTTGAATGTCTAAGCAAAATATCGAAGATTGTTTCTTCTCAAAAGTGTATAATTTCGAGAGAGGAGGATAATGATATTGATAGGCCATTTTATAGATTGTAGGTTTTTGAACAATCGGCTCAGATTGAAAGAGAGATCGACGTATGAGATTGATGAATGCCATGCAATGAGTTATGTAACAGATAGAATGTGAGTTAGAACATGAGTTCAACTGCAGGATAAAGACTAATTTTAGAATGTGAGTTAGAACATGAGTTCCAATCTTAATCTTCAAAAATAGAAGAAATAGACTTTGTATGCAAAAGGAAACGTTAGAAGTTGGAGAATAAATGCATTTGAATGCAAACATGAGTTAGAACTAGTTAATCGACCAGTTGAAACAGAGGGTTCTCTCATAGAGTTAAACTAGTGTTTAAACTGAAGAGATAACTGGAGAACTAAAAATAGAACTCGAGTCCGAAGGTGAGTGAATGACCTAGTCAACTGATTGACAGAAGAATGTGACATAAATAATTAAATATGAATTAAATGCTAATTTAATTCAACATTCAAAAACAAGACTTTTAATTAAATAAATAAAGTAATTTATTTAATTTTTGACTGTTTGAAAAGGATAAATATGAATAATTAAATAATAAATATTTAATTATAGATAAAGGGGTTAAATGGATAATTAAATAAAGATATTTAATTATAGTAGGAAAAGTATGATAACGGGGTAATTAAATAATAAATTATTTAATTGATATATAAAGGGGTTGAAATTAATTAGTTAGGGACATAATTAAATAATTGTGATGTATTTAATTAGTCAAATTGAATAAAGGTCATTTAATGAATTAATGAATTAATTAAAAAGGGGTATTTAATTAATAGAGGAAATATGTGTTAAAAAAAGTTAATTAAATAATTAACATTATTTAATCATGACCACGGACTATAGAAAATTATGTCGAATAGTGGTGTTCGTAGGCCTAGACCAATTTTCGGTGTCTACAGTTTGCCCCTCTTTGATACAATGTTGGTATAATGTTGTGTGTCAAAGAAAATATGCCCTGATCGTGCCCCAGCATGAAACAGGTAAGGTATGCCCCCTCAGGAAAATTGACAAATTTTGAAAAGTTTCAAAAAAATCAAGAAATATTCCCGATAAGTCAATTTGAGAGTTAGAAATGCCATGGAGTTGACAGAATTGAATTTGGAGTTGAAACGGATGTGTACGGGTCATTTGAAGTTGAAAGGTTAAGCGGCCAATAGAGTAGGGCTGAAGAAATGGCCTTTTAACCCACCTATAAATAGGAATTAGGTAAATTTCAATTCATTTGCACCAAGAGGAGATAGAAAAAACTAAGAATTTGCTCTGACTGACTATCGAAATGGTGCCTATTCCATACACCAGGCATCGAGGATATCGGATCCGGACCTTCCAGTAGCTAGCTGACACAGGACCACTGATATGTATGCGAAAATGAGAGCTTGAAATGTATTTTTGGCACATTTTTCTAGGTGTAGAAAATTAGTTTTGCAAATGCAATGCATCATGAACAATGCATATGCCGTCGTATTCGCCGCATTTGACTGCGAAACGACCCATGTGCAAATTCATGCATAGGCTAGAATAGGATTTAGAGGAATGCACGCATTTTAAGATTAGTGCACCGCATGTGTATACATGCAACGCATCTGCTGAGGGGTTAAACGCATGTGACTTAATGAACCGCATATGCATTAATGACCACATACGTAGTAGAAATGGAGGCTATGAAAATGCACTGCATTTGAGAAAAATGCACTGCATGTGTTGAAAATAGGTAGGTTAAGAAAACTGTAACGCATTTGTAATCAATGACCACATGTGGTTTAGTGAACCACATGTGCTGTATTAGAATAGGTGTGGAAGAAATATGCGACACATATGTATTATGCACCACAACTGAGGCATTGTGCAACGCATTTGAAAAAAATACACCGCATCTGTCAATGTGAGTCACATTTGGCTGGTAATATTTTTTGAAAAATTTTGCAAAGTAAAACTTGAAAATTTTTTGACATCATGGTTTAAATGCGGGTGGTTTTAGATCCGATTTATACACGGGAGTTGTGACCAGATACGTTTGATTTGAGAGAGAATTTGACTTCTGCAGAGATTCGATTGCTATGGGTTCTAGGTCTACGACATTGTTTGTCGATTCCTGCCGTTCGGGCGAACAAGGGGATGTTGATGGCACTGTGTGAGCAATGGCATTCTAAGACATTGTCATTTCATTTGCCGACTGGGGAGGCCACTGTCACATTAGAGGATGTGTACAGGATTTTGAGGCTACCCATTAGAGGAGAGCGGGTTACATATGATCCCCAGCGAGGGTTGACTGAGTTGGCGCAGTTCTATCAGGTTGATGACATTAGTAGGCTCGGAATTGAGCACTACGAGATTAGATGGCCAGTGTTAGCAGACAGATATGACAGGATTGATTGTATCCTATGTACTCTAATTAGGGGTATCGTGTTTTCAGACAGATGAGGTCATGGCTTTCTAGTGGGATGGGGAGCTATGTTGGTTGGGATGTTGGAGAGTGAGACGAGATATGCATGGGGTCCATGTCTACTTGGGATGTTGTATTTTCATCTACATGACATTGTGTATAGAGATGCACAGTCATTGAGTTGTGGGATGACACTGCTGATGATATGGGGTTTTGAGAGGATAGCTATATTTCATCCTCCAGTGATAGTAGAGAGAGAGGAGAGACTTCCATATGTGTTTCGATATACAGGACAAATTACGTAGACACATGTTGGAGACACAGGATACTGGAGACATGCATTGGATACACTTGATCAGTTTATATGGAGACCTTACATGGATTGTGAGATGTGGGTGGATGATGATATACATTTGCCATTTTGCAGATAGACACAGTACCTTAATGGGAGGACTATTTCTAGTGTTCACATCATTGAGTGACACTTGCCAAATAGAGTTCTGAGAAAGTTCGGAGAGGTTCAGGATGTGCCTTTGAGTAGAGCAGAGTTTGCTCGTTCATCCAGAGAGGTTCCATGGTGAGGACCCATGATACTAGTTACTACAGCTGAGGTAGACATACAGGCATTACAACCAGTACAGTGGGGGTGGAGAGATGGATTATCAGATCCAAGGTCTATGGCTACATATGATGCATGGTGGGTAGTGCATCGACCTGTTCCGTATACGGATCCAGACCAGCCATCACCAGTCGAGAGACGAGGCACAGGGCCGAGGACGATGGAGAGGTGGAGGTGCCAGAGTGGGTAGAGTTGGTGGTAGAGGTGATGGAGATGATGATAGAGGCGGAGGTAGAGGTGGGAGATGAGGACAGAGAGGATAGAGAGGGGGTCAGGCAAGTGGACATGCACCTATTCAGGAGGCAGTAGCAGTGGATGTATAGGCTGGGGGTGAGCATGCTGCAGTGGAGGTAGTGGTTGAGGAATGTCTAGAGGTAGATGTTGCAAAGGATTCTGATGTAGAGGTGGCTTTAGATCCACTGGGTGTGTTGGCAGGATATGGAGAGGATGATATTGAGGATGATGTTGAGGATGATGTTGAGGAGGAGGCACCAATGGAGTAGGAGAGACAGCTCAGAGATCGGATTGTAGAGGGGAGATAGTATGATGATGCTCCTGGAGATGGTGATAGGGAGGCTTTAGAGGAGAGACTCAGACTGATGACTGCAAAGTTTGAGGTGATGAGACTAGAGAGAGACAGTGCTTATATGGAGAGGGACAGTGCTTAGACAGAGAGAGACAGTGCTCTCATGGAGAGAGACCAGGCTATATCCCAGAGACATGAGATAGAGCAGCAGTTCACAGAGGTTAGATACCTTTTTAGTGGGTCCTCATCTGATGGCATGGTACAAGAGTTGATCAGAGTGGTGGAGAGAGCTACATACTACAGAGATCTTTATGAGGCAGCAGTGCCGACAGATAGACGAGCTCCTACATTTTCAGAGGTGCGTAGTCAGGGTAGGAGTCATACTCGGAGTCAGAGGACACAGAGTACTGAGGGGGTGGTAGGACCACCGAGGACAGGTCCATATGATAGGCCTTCCACCTCACAAAGGCCACCTTCAAGCCTTTTCCCACCACCATCACCACGTGACAGCAGGGGTAGCGGGACAAGATGACAGGGACTTATGTAGACAGTTGTATTTTGATTGGAGAGCCTGCGAGCTCATGTTGTATTTATTGATACATTCAAACATTGTATTATGACACACTTTGAGCGATATATATATGATTTTAGTGGATTTTATATGATATGAAATTCTTATGTTATGGATGTTATGCTTTATTTCTAGATGATTATGTTTCCTAAATGATGTATGTAGATGTGTTATGAATGAAATGTTTCTATATGTTATGATTTATGCATTTTATAATGACGTTATGGATGATTCTATTTACTTATGATAACGGATGCAAATGTTCTATATGATGTTTATCTATATGTGATGGCGATATGTACATGTAATGTTTACATTATGGATGTTATGATGATGCAATGCCTATGTTGTAATGATGTGAAATGCAATGAAGATGAATGTTACTATCTATATGTTGAAATGCAATGCAACTATGTGAAATGTATACTAATGCAATTGATTTAATGTTATTATTGTGTCACAAGACTTTATCCTTATGCTCGAAGAAGAGAAATGTTAGGATGAAAATGAATTCAGAATGTTAGTAAGAAATAATTAAAGTTTGATTGATGGAGAAAAAAATGATATAATGAAAGTTTGATTGATTAAGAAAAAGACATAATCTTTGATATATTGCCAAATACGGTATACTTGCTTGTTATCATCACTGGGCGGGACATAACACAGATGGATAGTACACACTATGATATGAGATAGACCATAGTGTACAAAGTCATCCATCTGCAAAAAACAAACAGTCATAGACAAGGAGTGTCTTAACTCATACTAAGGACAGTAATTGCCCCAATCGTTTTGTTGAGACAAACCATAGACAACAGACAAATAAAAGATGGGTCATGAGACATCATCGCTCCTCTAAATCCTTGATTGGACATCCTTGAGGAAACTAGTAACATGACTCAAAAACCAATGATAAAAAGATAGTTGACAGACAACAGCCAAAGAAAAAGAGTCATGAGACATTGTTGCTTCTCTAAATCCTTCAAGGGACATTCTTGAGAAAGCTAGTAACAGGATCTTGCAAAAAATCGATAATAAGATAAGACAAAATAAGATATAAAGTCATAAATCCAAATAAATGTATTCGCCAAAACTTGATCTTGTGGGATTGTTTGATGTTTGACATAGCGTAATGTGAGAGAATGACACATACCGCATAAGATGTTGAGTCTGGTTTCAACTTGGTGACTTCTGTATAAGGCATGACAAAGCCTGGTTTTAGTAAGACACGTGTCATATAAGACGTTGGATTTTGATGATGTTGAAGTGACAAGCCACACAAAAATATGACAATTGATGACATCTATTGACAAGAAAGACATATCTTGTTTAGACATATGTTGATTGCTTTGACAATGTGTGTGATATTGACTTGATAACTGTTTGAGATGTTTTGCCTTGTTGTTGCTTGACTTGTTTTGATTCCTTGACTGATAAATTGTGTGTGTGTGTTTTGACCGTGCATGACATGAAATGATACCCTAAACTATGATATGCAACTTGTGTGATAGTGATGTGGATGAACCCTAATGGACTGACCTAGTGTGGTCTCGGGAGCTCATCAATTGATTAGTCTCGCCTACGTTGTACACGCAGAGACCTCGTAGTTCGACATGACCAATGACTTTGAATATACAAAGCATCATGATTTAAATGTGTGATACATGACAAACCTAGACTAACAGGCCTAATGCCTCGGGGGCACATCGATTGATGGCCTTGCCTACGTCCCAGTCACAGAGGCAACGTAGTTTGACTATGTCTATGACTAACTTAACATGACCGACTTGACATAATGACTTGGCATGATGACTTGACATGATGACCTGACATGATGACCTGACTCTATTTTTGGGATTTTCTGACATTTTTTTATTTTTTTAGATTTTTGAAGTTTTCTAATGTTTTTGGTATTTTTCAAGACATTTTTGATGATGCGATGTTATGTACAAGGTGTTAGGGCATAGAACAAGGATTTGCCCCCAGTTGGGAATAAGATTTGGAAGATGGAGTGGATAATGTGATGAAATGGATGCTAGATGTCAATCGTTTCAAGGAATGGATAAGACAACCATTTATTATGAATGATGGTGAAAAAGCCTAATTAGAATGATGGTAGATGAAAGAGCAAGCTTGACTACACATGGTGCCTGTTTGCCAGGTTTTCACCATGGTACTTATCCATAGCACCACTGAAGTGGTTTTCATTATTGGATGGATTTATTTCTCTTTTTTTTCTTTTTTTTCAATTTTTTTGGTGTTACAAAGACGCCTGTTTTCTAGGATTTCATCAAGGTAACCATTTTTTTATTTTTTTGTTTTTGTATTTTTCTAGATTAAAACACGGATTCTCACATACTAAGCATAGAGCCTCTTTAGATGTAGATTGTTGATAGGGTACAAAAGTGGCTCTCCTTCAGGAGTAGAGAGTTGCTACGCTCCTGATCCAAAGGCTTCTGTGACTATATAGGGCCCCAACCAGTTAGGCTCGAACTTACCTGGTTTTTCTCTTTCAGCATGGTTTTTAGGATTCTCCATTAATACCAGGTCACCAATGTCAAAATTTCTATTGAGAACCTTCCTATTGTAACTACGACAAAGATGATTCTGATATGCTTGCAAATGATCTAACGCTTTCTGTCTTCATTCATCCAGCAATTCTAGCTCTTGTAACCTTGAGACATGGTACTCTTCATCGTCCACATGACCCCTCAAGGATACCCGTAGAGAAGGTATTTCAACCTCAATAGGTAAGATAGCTTCATACCCGAATACAAGGGAAAATGGAGTGGCGTCGGTGGGATTATGGATGCTTGTGTGATAAGCCCATAAGGCAGCATTAAGTTGTAGGTGCCAATCACGGCCAGTGTCATTGACAGTCTTCTTAAGGATTCTAACAATAGTCTTATTAGATGCCTCAGCTTGGCCATTACCTTGTGGGTAATATGGAGTGGAGAAATGGTGTTTCATGTGGAATTCTTCACATCAATGGCATAATTCTTGGTTCTTGAATGGGCAGCCATTGTCTGTGATTATGGATTGTGGTACACCATACCGACAAATGATATAGTTTAGGATAAACTTAGATATTTGTGTGCCGGTTATGTATGTCATGGGAATAGCTTCAATCCATTTGGTGAAGTATTCAGTGGCGGTGATGATGAATTTATGGCCATTTGATGATGGAGGGTGTATCTTACCTATGAGGTCAAGTCCCCATTGGGTGAAGGGCCATGGTGAAGTAATTGGATGAAGCTCCTGCGCTGGTGCTCTTATCAAGTCTCCACGTATTTGACATTGTCTACACTTCTTTACAAAGACGTATGAATCTTTCTCCATTGTAGGCCAATAGTAACCTAGTCTCATAATCTTGTGGGCTAGAGTGGGACCACTCGAATGAGATCCACATATACCCTCGTGTAGCGCTCGCAAATTTGTTTGTGCTTCTTCAGCATCGAGACATCTCATAAGGGTGTTATCTAAGGTGCTTCTATATAGGGTTTCTCTGATGATGGTGTACTTAGCTGACTTTCAGATGAATGTTTGACATTGGTTATTAGACAAGTCTTGAGGTAGGGTTTGGTCAGTGAGGTAATCAAATATGTCTTTATACCAAGGAGATGTAGGACCAACAATGGTACACACTATCGCTGTATCGGGGACATCATAAGCAGGAACCAAAATCTGTTCAACCAAGAACTCGAACTTAGGCACATTACTCGAAATATCCAACAAGGAACCCATGATTGCCATTGCATCTGCAGCTCTATTCTGGATACGTGGTATTTGTTGAAAAGTTATGTCTTTGAAATACTGTTTGAAATTATCTGCCATTCATTTGTATGGTGCAAGCTTCTCATCCTTAGTCTCGTAGTCATCATTTACCTATCGGGTTACAAGTTAAGAGTCGCAAAAAACATGTAGGCTCTTAATTGTCCATTGAACTACCATTTTCAACCCTATCACTAGAGCTTCATATTCTGCTATATTGTTGGTACAAGGAAATGCAATCCTGAATGATTTGGGAATGGCATCACCTTGAGGTGTGACAAATAAGATACCAGCTCCTGAACCATGATTTGTGTGTGACCCATCAAAGTACAGTTTCCATTATGTTTTAATGTCAATGTTGAAGAGAAATTCATCTGGAAAATCTGCCACTAATGGATGGTCTTCCTTTATAGGTGCATCAGCTAGTTGATCTGCAATCACCTGTACTTTTATAGCCTTCCTTTTGACATACTGAATGTCATACTCGCTAAGTATCATGACCCATTTAGCCAATCGGCCTGTTAAAGTTGCCTTCCTTAGGAGGTATTTAAGTGGATCAATCTTTGTAATTAGCATTGTTTGTCGATTGAGCATATAGTGCCGAATGTTTTGGGTAGCAAAGACTACCGCAACACAGGAACGTTCTATGTTGCTATAATTCAATTCATAGCCTACTAAGGTACAACTGATATAATAGATTTCTCTCTCATGACATTGATCATCATGTTGTATGAGAAGAGCCCCTAATGCCGACTGAGTTGCTGAGATGTAAAGTGTACACATCTAAAAATGGTCACGGTAGATCAAGCCTATTAATTAATTAAATATGAATTATTTAATTAATGTTTCTTAAGTCTTCTACATATAAATAAATTTAATTATTTATTTATATTGTTCATTTTCTAATTCTTCTAAATTAATTAAATAAATATATTTATTTAATTAATGCTATCTTCCTCTTAATTAATTAAATAGATTTTAAAATCTATTTACATTAATTAAAAAAGTTTAAATTCTAAATTTAAATGATTTTCTTCCCTCCACATTTAATTAAATACTTTTGATATTTAATTAAAATCATTTTCCAAATTCCCACTTCTCTCACAAATATTAAATATTCTCAATATTTAATTAAAAGGCTTTTTCCTTTTCTCATAATTAAATATTTACAATATTTAATTAAAGCCTTTTCACATTTCTCTCACACATAATTAAATATTTATTTATTTAATTATGAGAGACACCTTTCAATTGTCTCTTCATTTTCTATCTCTCAGAATTCCATCTTATTTTTGAATTCTCGATCTCTCACCGTTCATTCCAACAGGTTTGAACTCGACCGTCGATCTTGGCCAATCAAATTCCTACCTTCAAAAATCTATAAATACAGCTCCTTCATGAGCTAAAAAGGACCTTGAATCTCATACTTTCATGCGTAGTTATTATAGTCACATATTAAGCATTTCATAACATTTCAATTCCATAAGCTCAATCTTGTAGATGCATATGCATTTTAATAATCTCATTCTCTCAAGTGCCATTCTATAAGCTGTGTTTGCACAACTGAGAGCAAACATATTGAAGCGAATCCTTGGAGATAGAGGACAATGGAATTAATTTGAAGAAGCTATTGTTTAGAGTTTGCATTTACTTTATTAATTTAGTTTTCTTCAATTTAATGTTTCATTGGTGTATTAGATTAGATTCAATTTAATTGACACATTTTCTCATACACATTTCTGGTGCCCACCGTGGGGCCAAGCCCCACATTTAACTTCTATTTTGCATAATTTTTCTGGCAGGTGACGGACAAAAAAAACCACGGTTTAGCGCATACGAGTCTCGGTTCAGCGCATACAAAGTCTGTTTTAGCACATACGATGACTGTTATGGTGCATACATGACCTATTCTAGCACATCCCTAACCTCTTTCAGCGCATAGAAGCCCTATTTTGGTGCATCCCTGGGAATTCTTTCGGTGCATTCGTAACCTGTTTCGGTGCATTTACCAAATCTTTTAGCACATACAGTTCCTATTTTGACACATACAACTCCTATTTCGGTGCATACAGATTCTGTTTCGGTGCATTCATTTGTAAAAATTTTAATTCTGATTCTGACGCAATCCACAAATAGAATTTTTTTGATGCTATTTTTAAACAGAATGAACAAATCCTAGGGTAGACACTTAATTCTGGATTAACCAATCTTAGGATAGTCACCAAACATATTTTTCTTTTGGTTAAAATGAATCCCATGTTTTTAGTGAAGCAACATCTTCACTTAGAATAGAAAAACTTTCAATTTGGGTTTTAGAATTAAACCATTATTTGCATGCTGTGATTGTGGGTAATAGGTCTATGCTCTCCCCTTAACTAGGTGATCAAAATACCAGACTTACCTTTTATTTTATGCAATTTAATGCTTTATTACATCCTTTAGAAGGCCTGTTGTAGTGGGAAAAAGTACTCACCCTACGGGAACGACCTAAGTGAGAACACCTAAAGCCAAGGTTTCCAACCCACTATAATCAAAAGCAAGTTGTGTATGAAAATCCAACTTGATGGTAGTAGACAGGATAACCATCCCCAAAGCCTTTGTTCTAAAGTTTGGGATGTCTCTTGAGGGAGTATATCTATTGTCATGCCGAACGGAAATACTTACTACGAACCTAGTGTAGAGGCCAGCCGTGTCAGTAACCAAACATCATTTTAATCACGGTGCAAGGGGAGGGGAGAATTTTCCCCCAAGACATTCACCATATAGTCGCCACAGATTGTTTGCTCAAGGGATTCGGTATCCACTTCTGTCACTTTGAGTACGCACCTGGAAAAGACAAAAGCACGGGCGCCCTCTAGGGGGTGACAAGGCTGTGTGAGTTGACGTGATTTTAAGCTATGGGCTGTGATTATGATGATGACCTATTTGACAAATTAAGAGTGAGTCTGATTGAACTACTTATCTTATCTAAAACTTGTGGAAATCTCAAGAACATACACTCTTTGTTTAGATCTTAGGATTAACAAAATAATTGTTTGCTTCTATGTTGTGTTCTTCACATTTAAATCAGGTTAAGATCATCCAAAACAAGAAAATTTTGCCAAACTGTCAAAAACATGTCGGTCTTAGAACTGTTTTAGCGCATCGAGTCTCTGTTTTAGCGCATTGGGTCTCTGTTTTAGAACATCGGGTCTCTGTCTTAGTGCATTGGGTCTCTGTCTTAGCACATTGGGTCTCTATTTTAGTGCATTGGGTCTCTATCTTAGCGCATTGGGTCTCTATTTTAGCACATTGGGTCTTTGTTTTAGCGCATTGGGTCTCTGTCTTAGCGCATTGGGTCTCTGTTTTAGTGCATTGGGTCTCTGTTTTAGTGCATTGGGTCTCTATTTCAGTGCATATGTGAACTGTTTCAGTGCATTTGTGCTCTATTTTAGTGCATTTAGTCTCTGTTTTGGCGCATCTATCTTCCAAACTTTAGGTGTGATTTTCTGGATTTTCAGAAATCTGGGTATAGTCGTCCTTCTCATTTTTACCAACTTGCAATCACATATACTACTTATCCAAATCAAATTCCACAATTGAGAGTCCAAACACATTTAGGCATCCACTAAATTCATCTATCTACAAAACTAAGATCAAACTTCACAAAGTGCAAAAATTGCCTTTATTTTTCAATCTCTGGTTTAATTCCCATAAACAGGATTTTCATCCTTTCACCAAGGGAATCACGAACTAAAGATTAAAAATCTCTTAAGTCATAGAATCTTCATTCTATATTGACTTTCATCACTATTGCACTACTTCATTCCTTTGATCAAAGGTAGTAGAGTTTGAATAAAGTTTATGCCTGTTGTCACAAGATCGCAAAAGAAGTTGGAAAAAGACAAAAGCATAGCAAGTGAAATGGGTGATAATACTAAGAAGGAAGAGATTCCTTGGCATTTGGAAGAAATAACAAAAGCAAAACTCCAAGAGGCTGAACAAGATCCAAACTTCCATGTTCTTATGGACAAGATGATGGAACGAAACAAGGAAAAATATTTTTATAATTTAGCTATGCAAGGAGCTAAGTTACCATCAAATTTTGACATGGAGAGGTTTAAAGAAAGTCCTGAAACCCCTCTTGACGATGTTAGTGTCCTTACTTAACAGGTCAAGGAAGTACAAGGGAAACTACAAGAAATACAAGGGGGAACAACAAAGAAGTATGTTTTGGAGGAGATATGTCCTTATCCATTTGATAGAAATCTTCAAATGATTCCTTTTCCAAAACATTGCGAAATCCCAAAGTTTGATAGACATAATGGGAAAACTGACCCCATTGAACATATAAGGGATTTCCAAAATATGAGTTTAGAATTTGCTCATGAAGACACCTACTTAATGCGATTGTTTCCATGAAGTTTGGGTGGACAATCCATGGAATGGTTTTCAAAGATCACTCCCCCCATCAAAACATTTGAAGAGTTGATGAATAAATTTATATCACAATACTCTTACAACATCCAACATCAGATAACTATGCTTGATCTTTGTAAGATAAATCAAAAAGTAGGGGAATCTTTCACTACATTTTTGCAAAGATGGAGAAAAACATTTGCTAGATATTCTCATCCTATTCCTGAAAAGGAAAAGATGGAAATCTTTATCGATAGTCTTAATCAAGAAATGAGTTATAGACTCAACCTTCATTGTCCTCCATCATTTGAAAAGTTGATTGAAAATGCAATCACTATTGAGGGAGCATTGGTCAAGCGTGGAGTTCTAAAAATTGATAAAGAGGGTTCAAATTCATACAACAACAACAACAATCATAATACCAACAATGACAAGTCACGATTTTGGACCCGAAATAAAAATGTTGGAAATGATGGGGTAGTGGGTGCTAACAACATAAATTCAAAACCCGTTGTTCTAAATGTGTCAGGTGCTCAACGTAACAATAATGTTGGATTTTCTAACACCCAAGGCAATGTTTCTAATCAAAGAAACACAACTAATACTCATGGAAATAATTTTGGCAATCCCGGTATGCCTAGACCGTCATATTTTTCAAATCAACGGAATTTCACTCCCTTGGTTCAATCTTTGGAATCCATTCTCAAAGAATTATTGAATCAAAATGCCATTACATTTCCACCACAAAAAGACTATGAACCTTCAGTTAAACCACCATTGTGGAATGACTCACACTTCTGTGATTATCATAGGTGCAAAGGTCGTAAGACAAACAATTGCCATGGGTTAAAGAATATTGTTCAAGATTTGATTGATAATCATACCATCACGGTTGAGGGACATAATGTCAATAATGATCATCAAGCATTCAAAAATCCGCTCCCTAATTATCACAAAGGGGAATCCTCGAATGATAAGGGAAAGAATGTTAATCACATCCAAGACATTATTATCAATCATATCTATACTGATGACCCTCAAATCAATGCTATCTGAATCAAAGGTAAGCCAGAATATCAAGAGGTCAATGTTACTACAAGGGGACAAGCCAAGATCATTGTCAAAGGCAGGCTCATCTAAAACAGCTATTCCCCCTCCAAGTCAATACAATTTGGTGGAGCAATTACGAAAAACATCAGCCCAAATTTCTATCTTGGAGCTCTTGAAGTTATCACCTGCACATAAGGACATTCTGGAAAAGGCTCTTATTGATAGGACCGTATCTCCTGATCTAGATACCAATAAATTTCAAGCCATGGTGGGACACTTGTCCTCCAACACATGTTTATCTTTTTCTGAAAGAGATGATTCATCCATAACCCATCCACATAATTCATCACTCTACTTAGAAGTCATGTTTCACAAAGCCCGCATTAGACATGTCCTTATAGATGGGGGAGCTGGATTAAATATTTGTACTTTGAAATTGGTCCTAGCTTTGGGATATTCAACAGATTCTATAGACCCAAGGAGAAAAATTACAATCAAGGCCTATGATGATGAGGAAAGGACTTCAAAAGGACTCATCATGTTACCAATCAGAGTGGGACCTATTGTGAAGAATAATTTTTGTCAAGTTCTCGATCGAGATCTAACCTATAACATACTATTGGGTCATCCATGGATTCATGACATGCAAGCTGTCCCATCTACTTACCATCAATGTTTGAAGTTTCCATATGATGGACAAGAAGTAACAATACCAGCTGATCACAATAGCAATCAAACTTGTTCTAACCTAAGAGCAACTCAGGACACATTCGTCCCACATAACAGAGAGGCTTTGGCCATCTCTACTCCCAAAAACAAAGAACAAGTGCAAGAAATGATAAGCAATTTTGGCAGCAAGCTAAAACTGAAAGACAAGGGGGTGGGAGAATATTCTTTATCTCTCTCTAATCTACCCCTATCTCTGAGATCCCATGGTCAACCATTGACATCCACACAACAAGCTACAGCAGTTTTAGCCTCAACTTCAACCCCCATCACCAAGTTTAATGGGAGGTTTATCAAAGGAACTGAAGAGGAAGACAGAGCTATTTTTTATTGGCTCTACAAAGATGAAGAAGAATATGTGCAACATATCAAGTTACCCACACAACAATATGGAAAGGGTTATGCTATCATGCAACAGATGGGTTATGAAGGAAATGGCCCTCTAGGTAAAAGAAAACAAGGTATTGTTGAACCTGTCCAATTAAAAACAATGCACCCAAAGGATAAAATTGGTTTAGGATATGTTGAGGATATTAAGGAAGAAGTAGCACACTTAACATCCAATGAGGAGTCAATTGGAAACATTCTAAAAATGCAAGAAAATGATTCTGACACTAACTCCAATGAATATGAATGGGACACCATCTATGACGATGAATTATGGAGAGATAAACGGGTGGATGTCATACACAAATTCTCACCTACATTCTTACAAGAAGAAAGCTCAAGACCTTCGCTTGATTGTGTCTTACAAAGTGATCAAGATTCTAGTGAGACCAATTCGATTCAAAGTGAGATAGATCATTTTGAGGAGGATACCATCATAGATCTCCCCTATAATAATGTTGACAATAACATCATGACCCTCACAGCCAAAGACCTTACTCAATCTAATGATTCATTACCTTTGGTTCATCCCAAACTCATTGATTGGGAACAAATCACACCCATTGATGTCCCAACTTTTCCAAATGATGAAACCATAATAAACTTTCTTTCTTCTTCTCTTCCCGAAACAAGTTCCACCAGGGAATCACCAAATCCGAGTTTTCGATAGGAAAGTGCCAAGTTTCTCAGCTATGAAATAAATAACATAAAAGAAAGATCTAATGGTGAAAACCTAGCAAAGGCAGTATTAGATCAAGAAAAGAGAAAAATAAAAAGTGTATCCAATGGTGAAAACCTTTCAAAGGTGCTAGAGGATGGGAAACTTGACACTCTTCTGGAGTACTATCAGGAAAAATCTTCCATTTTGATTGAACCAACAGAGGCACTCAATATCGGTACACAGAGAAGTCTAAAGTGTTGCAATTGGCTACATCTCTTACAGATGAAGTACCTAAATTCACAGAATTTATCAAAGATAATCAAGTTAGTTTTGCATGGTCCTATGCAGATATGTCGGGATTAGATCCAGATCTCATCATGCATCATTTATCTATTACACCAGGAGCAAGGCCTGTAAAACAGAAACTCAGAAAAATGCATCCACATGTTGCGTTGTTGGTTAAAGAGGAACTAAAGAAACTTTTAGACGTTGGATTCATCCAATCCATCAATTATGTAGAATGGATTTCCAATATTGTACCTATTTCTAAACCAGATGGAAGGATTAGAATTTGCACAGATTTTAGGGATTTGAACAAAGCATGTCCTAAAGATGATTTTCCTTTACCAAACATTGATATGATTGTGGATTTAACTGTTGGACATGCAATGTACTCATTAATGGATGGATTCTCAGGATATAACCAAATAAATATTGCACTAGAAGATCGGGATAAAATAGTGTTCACATGTCCTTGGGGTACTTATTGCTGGAACGTAATACCATTCGGATTGAAAAATGTAGGAGCTACTTACCAATGAGCAATGACAACAATTTTTCATGACATGATGCATACATTTATGGAGGATTATGTTGATGATATTCTTGCCAAGTCTAACATTAGAGAAGGACACATTGATATCGTGTCTAAAATTTTTGAAAGAATGGAATACTTCAAAGTAAGACTTAATCCTAAGAAATGTGTCTTTGGAGTAAAATCCAGAAAGTTATTAGGATATATTGTGTCAGAAAAGGGAATTGAAGTAGATCCAACTAAAGTACAAGCAATCCTTGATATGTCACCACCAAGGAACATCAGCCAACTATGCTCTTTATAGGGATGGTTACAATCCATTCGCAGATTCATTGCTCAATTGGCAGATAAAAGTTTACCATTTACGTATCTCTTGCACAAGAATGTTCCATTCAAATGGGAGAACAAATGTGAAGCAACCTTTGAACAAATAAAGCAATATCTCATGAATCCTCCAGTATTGGCTCCACCAATACAAGGTGCGCCCCTCATATTATATATTACTGCCACAGAAGTATCTTTAGGAGCATTATTGGCACAAGAAGACTCTTCAGGAAAAGAATGAGCCATTTATTACATCAGTAGAACTCTAACAAGTCATGAACTAAATTACACCTTCATTGAAAAAGCTTGTTTAGTAGTGGTGTTCACTTCTCAAAAATTATGACACTACATGTTGACTCATACAATAAAGCTTGTGGCTAAGATTGACCCACTCAAGTATCTTCTAAGCAAGGCAACCTTAACTGGAAGGTTGGATAAATGGGTCATGATCTTAAGCGAGTTTGATATTCAATATATGGATTGAAAATCTATAAAGGGACAAGTAATTGCAGATCAACCAGCAGAAGCACCAATGATAGTAGAACACCCAATACATGTTGATTTTCCTGATGCCGATATTTTTACAGCGGATATTCAACAGTCATGGTCACTCTACTTTGATGGTTTTTATACTCAACATGGTTCAGGAGCAGGAATTCTTTTTATTACACCTCAAGGACATACGATCCCAAAATCTTATCGGCTAGTGTTTCCCTGCACAAACAACATAGCTGAGTATGAGGCATTGATAATCGGTATTAAAATTGCAGTAGATTGGAAGATCGCAGAACTTTAGGTTTTTCGCGATTCACAACTTGTTATAAACCAAATCAATGATGAATATCACACTAAAGATGACAAGTTGATACCTTATAAAAGAATGGTGGAATATCTCAAGAAATACTTTGTTAACATCAAGTTCATATAGATTCCACGCATTGATAATAAAGCAGTAGATGCTATGGCTACAATCGCCTCTCTACTCCAATTGTCAGATAATCAAAGTCGATATGATTTCCTGGTGGAACAATTGTTTTCTCTCACCCATGACAATCCTGAAACACAAATCATTTTCCATCTTACGCGTTCTGACTCTTCCTTATATGGCCAAATTTACACTCACCTGAAAGATGCTACTTTACCCTTAGGCTTGTCTAGGAATCAAAAACGGAATTTCATTCGTCAATCATCCCGTTACACCTTAATTGCTAACATCTTATACCGATGTGGTCTGGATGGTACCCTCCTTAGGTGTCTTGAATGCAATGAATCAGAAAAATCCTTACAAAAGGTCCATGGTGGAATTTGTGGGACACATTCAAGTGGACTAACCTTAGCAAAGAAACTTGTAAGATTAGGATACTACTAGCCAAACATGGAGAAAGAATCATTCGCCTTTGTGAAGAAATGTGCCAAATGTCAGATTCATGGGAATCTCATTCATGCTCCTGCTCAAGAATTACAACCTTTTACCACAACATGGACTTTCGCTCAGTGGGGATTAGATTTGGTTGGCAAGATACATCCATCATCTTCAAATGGACACAAATTTATCATTACAGCCACTGAATATTTCACTAAGTGGATTGAAGCCATTCCTCTGACAACTGTTATGGGTAAACAAATCTCTTCATTTATCTTGAATCATATTATTTGTAGATATGGCATTCCTAGCTCCATTATAATAGATAATGGTAGACCCTTTAAAAATCAAGATGTCGATGAACTATGTGAAAGATTTTGCATCCAACACAGGTACTCCACACCTTATTATCCACAGGGAAATGGTCAAGTTGAAGCTTCAAACAAAACAATTCTGAAAATTTTAAAGAAAATAGTGAATGAAGCAAGTCGTGATTGGCATGTTCAGTTAAATCCGGCTTTATGGGCCTATAGAACAAGCATTCGCACACCAATAGGAGCTACTCCTTATTCTTTGGTCTATGGAGCAGAAGCTATTTTACCATTGGAAGTTGAGATCCCTTCACTTTGAGTATCACTCAAAGGGCTAATCAATGATGAAGACTACAGAGTATCAAGGTTACAAGAGCTGGAACTACTTGATGAACGATGTCAAACTGCGGTTAATCACTTGAAGGGATACCAACAAATCATGTCTCGCAGTTACAACCACAGAGTCAAACCACAGAGTTTTCAAGTGGGTGATTTGGTCCTCAGAGAAAACCCTTGAAATCAACAAGATCGGGAAAGGAAAGGCAAGTTTGAAGCAAATTGGCTAGGCCCGTTCGTTATCATTGCAAACTATGGATCAGGGGCATATCAGTTGTCGACAGCAAAAGGAGACCTATTTGAAGATCCAGTCAATAGCATTCATTTGAAGAGGTTCTACACTTAAAAAAATCAAAAACAATACAAAAAGTCCTAAAAAAAAAAAAAAATCCATTGCCTTGATGAAAACCTGGCAAACAGGCATTTCGTAATAGCAAAAAAATCAAAATCAGGAAAAAGTGCAATAAAAACAAACAGTGAAAACCTGGCAAACAGGCATTGTTTTTTATTTCATTTAGCCCTCTCATCTATTAGGATTCATTCTGCATATGCATTCTCGCATCAGCATCACACACCTCACTATCACATTCACGTCATTTCCCTTGAAACAACAAGGATCACATCATGGCTTGATGATTTGAGGTTTATCCATCACAATGGTTGTGTCTAGCAAGAGTTAGAGTACAAGGTCACTAGGGGGCGGTTTGCTTTTCTAGAAGGTAGTCAGCAGCGTGTGTCTAGCATCAGAATGTCTAAAACAATAGTTTCTGAGCTTACATGTTTATCTTGATAGATGATTTAAAAGACAAATTGGATGATCTTAATCTGAATAAAATTAATGACAAAACCTACAAGCATAAGTTGCAAATTGTTGTTTTGATATTTGATGACATCATATCTTTGGAGTGGTTCAATGATGTACTGAACTAGAATCACAAGGAAGAAGTATGATTTTTCTTTGCTTGTTGTCTGTAAGTTAATCATTAGTATTATGCGAATCGGTCGTGGGACATGCTCTACAATGTATCATTGATGATATTTCGGAATTTGCATAAGAAAATGGTTAGCTTTTGCCTATTTATGCAAGCAATACTCAGGTCATCTTGGTTCAATTATACCTCGATGCTTGTCTTAGCTTGCTACATTAAACATTATGGAAGAAATACTCAGGTCATCACTAGTGCTAACATACCCTTTGATGCTTGTACTAACTTTCAACATATCAAAAAGCTCAATGATGATAACTAAACATAGCAAAAGATGGCAACAAGGAGAATGATTCATAATTTCATTTATGGTTACATAATTCATTTAGGGTTGCATAATTCATTTAGGATTGCATAATTCATTTCCATCTTGAGGTTTCTTTTAAATAGATTTTTGAGGGTGGATCACATTCTTACAATATCTTTTTGACAATGGTTGAGTAAGACTAGACATTTGTTGCATCTCATCATCTCATTATCATATTCCTTATCATATCATTTTCCATTATTATACATCATAGGCATTCATTACATTATAGGCATGATTATCATTCATCATTCATTAACATATACATCTGCATATTTCATACATTCATAAAATAAGAAATTGCATTCATTCATTACATCATATATATCATAAGATCATTACATAAGTGCATTTTTCATCATCAACATCATCATACATTACACATCTCATCTAAAAAGCATTCACATCTTATATATTGCATTCCATACATACATCATAAAAGAAATATTACCATCATTACATCATCATACATACATAACATATAAAATCCAAATAAAACATCCATAACATATGCATAAATCATCCATAATACATATATAATCAAATCACCACTGCATATCATAGATCTCATCAAAACAAATGTCCAGGAATACACGGATATCAAATGTTTCAAACAGATATATCATACAATGGCATTAATGTGTATAATAACTGCTCATCAGGGAGGCGCATCTGGTCATGGCTCATGGCTACTGCTGCCACCAGAGGTAGCGGGTCTCGCTGGATCTCTGCTCCTGGAGGCTCTACTCTCTTGTCTAGGTGGCTGGCCCACACTCTTAGACACACTCCTGGAGTGACTATGTGAGTGAGTCCGAGACCGAGTACCTGACTGAGTGAAGGCTATCTGCCGCTCAGGTGGCACTGCCTCAAAATACTACATCCTGTAATACTCAACCTCCCGAGCAGTATCTAATCCCTTGGACACAACCTCTCCAATAGAGGTGCTCTCCACTGACCTTAGTAATCTCTCAGCTACCCCCTCGACCTGTATGCATCTCTCTTGGAAGCTATCCCTCGCGGCCATAAGCTGTGCTATCTGTGGATCTAAATGTGGAGGTTGTGCTATCTATCCCTGTAACTGGCTGATGGTCACCTGGGCCTGTGCTAACTGACTCCTCAGAGTTTGAACCTCAATCTGCATAGCATCTACCTGTCCCTATGATGAAGCCCTAATGGTGATCCGTGGTGCTAAAGTACTAGCCTGACCCACTGCTCTAGATGTCCATGGCCTGGTACTGAAGGGAATATCAAAGAACAGTCTTTGTCTCCCAACACCCCCATCATCCCCATCATCAAAGTCATTTGACTCCTCCTCTGTCCCCTCGATCTCAGAGCTCTCATCATCTATATCCATAGCTCCCCCACCAATGTCTGCCTATACCTACCCCTGATCCTGTGGCTGCCCTGCTGCTGGATGTCCCTGTGGCTGTTTTACCCCTGCCTGGATAACTGGACCTCCCATCAACAGGGTAGGCTCATCTGGACTAGTAAACTATGGAAAGGGATGTGTTTAGAAATATGTAGCATAATCACCTGTCATCCCTACATCTGTAACCTCTGGTCGTGTGGTCCAATCATCAGGCTGCAACTCAAGGTACTCCTCTCTAGCGGCCTCAATGGTCAAAACTGGCCCCCACTCTGTTATGTCTCCTCAACGCCTGGCATACTATGTCGTCCCTTGGGGCATCATCTGAACCCATCCAAACTATCTCAGAACCCTCTAACTCAGAAATATCTCAATAAACAAGGGGGTGCATCCAATCAAGTATCTCGACCTTGCCACATATGGCATCTCTAGGTCATCTGTCTACCACGGGTCACAATCCACATACGGTCTCCAGATGACCGTGTCCAAATCATCCAGTACCCATCGCCAGTACTCTAGTTTGCCCAGCCTCAGTTGGACAAGGGGTCCTGTGTATGCATAAACATATGGAAATCCAAGAGGGCAATCTCTCCTGACAATAGGCTGAGTGATAGCAAAATGCTCCCATGCAAATAACTGTAAAAGAGTCACCCCACAGGAAAGACTCTTCCCACCTGTATACACAACCTGATGAAGGTCATGATATAGATGGGCTAGCATGCATGATCCCCATGCATATCTGGTATGGTGGAGAAGCATGTCCTCCAAGATCCAACCCCACCCTAATGATAGTCCCTTTGACCTGCGATCAGGACAAAGGAAACCACCGATCATCCCTACCAAAATTGACGGCAATGGCGTGTACCTCTCCATCATCTCCTTCCAGGGAATCTCATATCCATAGACATGAGGATCCTGGAAGACTCGTCTCAAAGCATCTGTACCCCCAATCTCCTCGTGATCATAAATCACAAGCTCTCCAACCACAGGAATACCCAAAATCCTGTAGACATCCTCTGGTGTCACTGTAATCTCTCCTATCGGCAAATGGAAGGTGTTTTGCTCGTTGTGCCACCACTCTGCTAGGGTAGTCAACAGTCCCCTATTGACCCGATACTGCAAGATACTCAATAGAGCTCTCAAGCCACACTGATCTATCACTACCAAATAATCTGGGGACAGTCGAGGAATCATCTCCCATTTCTACAGAAATCTCTCTCTGATCTGAAGGAGACCAAAATCCTCCTTTACAAAATTATCAAGCAAGCATGCAAAATAAATCAGCAAATGAATATCATCAATCAATCAATGCATCAAACAAGATTACATCAAACCTAAATTTTTTTTCATATCGCATGGAAACAAATTTAACAGTCATCATGACTTAATTTGACTTTCAAACAGGAAAGCAAATCTATCATCTAATTTGTTTTTCATATCGCATGGAAACAAATTCAACAGTCATCATGACTTAATCTATTTGAATTTCAATCAGGAAAGCAAATTATCATCTCTATTTTTGTTTTTCATATCACATGGAAGCAAAAATTATCAAATCTATTTGTTCTTCAAGCACGAAGGAAAATTTATCAAATCTATTCATCGATGATATTCAAATGTGTAAATTTTTTTTTGTCTAATTTAGCAACAATCATCAGGCATGCATCAATTTTTTCTTCTAAAGTGCAAATCGGCAAAAATTCATGAATGCGCTAAAACAGTCAATCAATGCGCTAAAACCATGAATGCGCCATTTTATTCCATGGATGCGCTAAAATAGTCCATGGATGTGCCATTTCATGTATGCACTAATTCATTAATCAAATGTGCTATAACAGTACATGGATGCGCTAAATCACCTATGCGCTACTTTATCATTGTCCGTAGGCAGGTTTCATGGATGCACCATTTTATATATCCTATGCGCTAATTCCCCTATGCACGATTATTTGGTCTCTATGCATGACTGTTCTATTCCTATGCATGAGCTTGGATGTGCTAAACTATCTACCATATGCGCTAAAAGACCTATCACATGCGCTAAAACAAAATTTTGAAATTTGAAAAAAATTGAAAAAACATCTAAAAATGCATAAAAATTTTACGGAGAGGTTTGGATCGACTTACTAGAGGTCCATACGTCAGTGGTCTCTGATGACGGCGACCTCGCTCAAATCTGTGGCTCTCATACGGGATCAACATCGCTTTTATCTCTCTCAGAGCTCCAATTTTTCTCAAAGGTTAGTATTCAAATGAAAGTGACATTTCACCTTTTTCATCTTTTGAAGGGGTACAGATAGCATTTATTACTGGGCAAAGTGCTATTTCGAGAGTTAAATTGCCATTTTTCTCTGAAATCATCTAAACATCTTCCAAATCAGTCTCATAATCATTCTCATCACGCGATTCATCTCTCGAGGAGGCATATAGCATCATCAACAATTTTTCAAAGTCAGGGGCAAATTCTTTGAAGCAATGTGTAAAACACATCACTTCAAAGAGGGGCAAAATGTACACATCTAAAAATGGTCACGGTCGATCATACCTATTAATTAATTAAATATGAATTATTTAATTAATGTTTCTTAAGTCTTCTACATATAAATAAATTTAATTATTTATTTATATTGTTCATTTTCTAATTCTTCTAAATTAATTAAATAAATTTATTTATTTAATTAATGCTATCTTCCTCTTAATTAATTAAATAGATTTTACAATCTATTTATATTAATTATCAAAGTTTAAATTCTAAATTTAAATGATTTTCTTCCCTCCACATTTAATTAAATACTTTTGATATTTAATTAAAATCATTTTCCAAATTCCCACTTCTCTCACAAAAATTAAATATTCTCAATATTTAATTAAAAGGCTTTTTCCTTTTCTCATAATTAAATATTTACAGTATTTAATTAAAGCCTTTTCACATTTCTCTCACACATAATTAAATATTTATTTATTTAATTATGAGAGACACCTTTCAATTGTCTCTTCATTTTCTATCTCTCAAAATTCCATCTTCTTTTCGAATTCTCGATCTCTCACCGTTCATTCCAACAAGTTTGAACTTGACCGTCGATCTTGGCCAATCGAATTCCTACCTTCAAAAATATATAAATACAGCTCCTTCATGATCTAAAAAGGACCTCGAATCTCATATTTTCATGCGTAGTTATTATAGTCACATATTAAGCATTTCATAACATTTCAATTCCATAAGCTCAATCTTCTAGATGCATATGCATTTTAATAATCTCATTCTCTCAAGTGCCATTCTATAAGCTATGTTTGCACAACTGAGAGCAAACATATTGAAGCGAATCCTTGGAGATAGAGAACAATGGAACGAATTTGAAGAAGCTACTGTTCAGAGTTTGCATTTACTTTATTAATTTAGTTTTCTTCAATTTAATGTTCCATTGGTGTATTAGATTAGATTCAATTTAATTGACACATTTTCTCATACGCATAAAGTATCAATGGTTTTCCCTCTATAGGTGGCATTAAGACTCGTGGAGTAAGCAAATAGTCCTTGATTTGCTGGAAGGCCTCTTGACATTTAAGGGTCCATACAAATGGCACTCCTTTCTTGAGTAGATGCTGAGATGGATGTATTTTATCTTCCAATTGTATTATGAAATGTCTAATTGACTGTAATCTCCCTTGTAAGGTTCTGAGTTGACCAATACTGACTGGAGGAGGCATTTCTATTGTAGCTCTTACCTTCTCTGGGTCTACTTCAATGCCTCTATGAGAGATGATATACCCTAACAGTTTCCCTGATTTCACTCCAAAGACACACTTCTTTGGATTTAGCTTGACATTGTAGTTCTCCAACCTTTGGAATATCTTGTCTAAGACTTTCAAATGATCTTCCCTTGTTTCTAATTTTGCTATGATGTCATCTACATAATCTTCCATAAAAGTATGTACAAAGTCATAGAAAATTATAGTCATGGCTCGCTAATAGGTAGCTCTTGCATTCTTAAGGCTAAACGACATAACATTCCAACAGTATGTGCCCCATGGACACGTAAACACTGTTTTGTGTTAGTCTTCAGGTTTTATTTTAATCTGGTTATATCCAGAGAAACCATCCATGAGGGATAACATCTAGTAGCCTGCTATAAGGTTTACTATCATGTCGATATTCGGCAAAGGAAAGTCATCCTTAGGACATTCCTTATTGATGTCTCTAAAGTCAGTGCAAATGTGAATGCCCCCAGTTGGCTTAGTCACTGGTACAAGATTTGATATCCAATCCGTGTAGTCTATTGTCCTTATGAATCCTACATCCAAAAGTTTCTTAAGTTCTACCTTGACCAATAGAGCAATTTGTGGATGCATCTTCCTCAGCTTCTGCTTGACTGGCTTAATACCTGGTTGTAGTGGTAAATGATGCAATATTAGGTCTCGATCTAGCCTAGGCATGTCAGCATATGACCATGCAAAGTTTATTTGTCTCTTTGTGAAGAAGTCCTTAAACTCATGTTTTCCTATCTTTGTTAAAGAAGCTGCAAAATATACCTTCTGAGGATTCTCTTTTGTACCTATGTTGACTTCAACAGATTCTTCTACTAGCATCGGTGACTTTTCCTGTTCAACAGGGAGAATATTTAAACCTCTATCCTTGGGTGCCTCTGAGAGGTTTTCACCCTCGAATATGTCCTTTATTTTGTCTTTTTCTTCATCCAAAGGCACCTTTCGGTTTTCACCTAGGGACTCATCATTTTTCTTTTTATTGTCTTTTTTCTTTTCATTTTCATTTTTTTGACTACAGGTGCAAATAGACTCCCCAAAGTACGCCTTATCATCCAAGTCTATGGTAAAACCTGCTTTACGGTCCCCTCTTGGTATGCCTTCTCTAAGTCCCATGAACTCAGCAATTGCTTCGTCGTTCTCGAATGTATCTATGATAGGTGTACCTTGTTGATCCCAGTCGATGAGTATGGGATATATAAGGGCCATGTCATCATCAGAGTTTTTAAAGGTATCTACTGATAAGGTTAATACGGAGTGGTTGACATGGTCGCAGAAGTTTTGGACTAACTCCTTATTCTTCTTCCTAGGTGTAGGTATACTCTGATGTGGGACCATAGTAAGGGTAGATTCGTCAAAAGATGGGTTTTCAGGTGCCCAAGATGCATGATCAAGGGTTTCCCATTAATAGTTCTCTTGCCATTCTTGTTTGGATAAGTGCTTCTTAGGATGAGGACTAGATAGTTTTGGTTTAGGTTTCACGTTGAGGTCCAATTCTCCAAATAAGGCATCTATTTCATAGTACTAGTAGATGAAAGGGACTCCCATTCACCATCACTAGAGTAAGGGGATTCATCATAGACTGGAGGTTTGTCGTAAAGTGGGGGTTTTTCATAAATTGGGGGAAGTGGTTCATGAGATGTCTTGATGCCTGCATAATCAATCACTTTCTCTTGAAATGATAAAGAAGTACCAAGAAACCCGATTCTAAGTGGTTGACACCCTAGCCCTAGATATTTCGGTCGTTTGTAGACAGTAATTGGTTCTGTCCTTCCATTCTAATATAGACCTAACCCACTATGCCCATCATAGCCTTCTTTTTGCATTATTTTAAAACCTTTTCTGTACTGGTCCTTGGCTATTTGAATAGACAGGGAGGGGTATTCATGTTCTTCTTGATACAACCAGGAATCACCTTGATCCAAAATTTCTTCACTTAACTCTCCCCATTTGGTTAATTTCATTGTAGGGGGAACATGAAATGTGACCACTGACTATCTTCTATCTACCATGGGTAGGTAATATGCCTTAGGTGGAATCAGTTCACTAACATAGTATGATGCCTTTATTTTGTATTCACCACAGCCCTTGTCTTGGATCTCGATTTTTGGAGATGATGATGGTGGTTTGAATGATAGGGACTTAGTGAGATGTGAGGGGTCAATGTATTGGGATAAAGTGGATGAAGAAGCTTCTTGGTTAATTGGCACTTGTTGTTGTGGAATTTCCTTTAGGCTTGTACAATACTGAAAAGGATTTCGATCACCATCAATGGTGATCTCTGTGCCATTATAGGGGAATTTGAGACATTGGTGCTATGTTGAAGCTACAGCCTTCATTGCATGTATCCAAGGTCTACCTAACAACAAGTTGTATGGGAGGGTGAGATCCAAGACTTGGAAGCTAGTGTTCATGATTGTTGGGCCAATTCGGATAGGGAGTGTGACAACTCCTTTGGACGATCTTTCCTCATCATCATAAGCCTTGATGACTATACTCTTAGAGGTATCTACATAGTCTTCTGAGAATCCTAATGCCTTAACTAGTTTAAGGGTACACAAGTTCAAACCTTCTCCTCCATCTACCAAGACTCGTCTAACTCTGGTTTCATGGACTAAGACTTCAAGATGTAAGGGGTCATTATGATCTGACTTTTCTGTCGACTAATCATGTTGGGAAAATGTGGCATGATGCGAGTTGGTCAAATATCCCACCATTTCCTTGAAATGATTGACATCTAAGTCTATAGGAACAATTGTATTTTGTAGAGCTTTGTCAAGGATGGCTCGATGCCCAGGTGATAAGGTCAACAATTCCAAGATAGACATTTACGTGGGGGTTTTACTCAATTGATCAAGAATATTGTACTTGAACTTGGAAGCTTGCGTGGACGGCTCAGAAGAAGGACCTAGAATAGTGATCTTAGTTCTACATGTGTTTACACTACATTCTGGATGCTTCTTAATGGTGAAGGTATCGACATGCTCGTTTGCACCGTGGAGGCTATATACGATCTTTCCTTTCCCATAGTCATAGTTGGCTGATGGATCTGTCTTAGGTCCCAAACTAGAGGCTTTTCCTTTTGTGTGGTCATGTAATGGGTCCTTGAAGACCTTATGATCACTATTCTTAGTGTTTTTCTGCCCACCAACCTCTATGGTTCCGTTCTCAACAAAGTCTTGTATTATGTTCTTGAGTTGACGACATTGTTGGAGGTTGTGCCCTTTGGTTTGATGATATTCACAATGGGCTTTGTCATCCCACCAAGAAGGTTTAAACTATCCCAGATCATACTCCCTTGGTTCCAAAGGTTTGATGAGATTGTGTTTAATCAACTCTTTGTAAATAACCTCAATTGGTTGTGCTAAAGGTGTAAATTCACGTCTAGGAAATCTCCTTTGTTGTGGTCTTTGTTGTTGTGAATTTTGGACATAGTTAGTTTGTTGATCTAGACTATCTGTCGTGTCTTGATTGGAGTTATATCCCCTAAGTGTGATAACTGGTCTCATATGTATGTGTTTAGCATCAACAATGCCATCATTGGTAACATTCTAGTTCCTAGACCAGAATTGCCTTCTATAATTTGGCGTGTTCTGATTTTGGACAATTGGATTCCTGCCTAGTGCTTTCATTTCGCCTCTGTCTATGAGGCTTTTCTCAAGGATGATTCCATTTTGTACCAAGTCTAAGAATGAAGTACAATAGTGTACCCTTAGATCACTTCGCAATTTGGGGTTGATGTTCTCTAGGAATATAGTGACCTTTTGTTTTTTGGGTATTTCAACTGGACACCTACTAGCTAGACTTCACCACCTCTGCAAGAAAGTGGTGAAATTTTTGCCATCTTCTTGTGTTGTGTGGCACAAGGTTGCAATTGTTACCTCATTATCTATGTTAAAAGTGAAATTTTTGATAAACTTCTCAGCTAATTCACCCCAAGATCGTACACCATATGGTAATTTAGAGAACCATTCTAGTCCTATCCTGACAAGGGTTCACACAAATAGTCTCATCAAGTATGTGGGGTCATACGCTATGTCCATGCATGCTATTGAGAACTCTCTAATGTGTTTTATAGGATTCTTTCTCCCATTATACTTAGGAAAAATTGGTCTAATGTATCCATGGGGAAAAGGTGTCATGTAAAGCGCTTTGTTAAAGGGACATGGACATAGGTCTTGCACTGAGATAGTTCATTTTCTGGACATAGACATGTTGTCCAACTACTATTGAAGATTTTGCATCTTGTTTTGAAGGACATCGACTTGTGTCAAGGACATGGTGTTCGTGATATTTGGATCAATGTAAGCATTTTGATATGCCCTATTCTATGATGGGTTGTTATTAGGCGAGGGAATATATCCTATCAAGATATCTTGATTCGGTATAGGGATATTCCTTGTCTGAATGGTTTGAGTAGGTATGGGAATGCTTCCTATCTGAAATGTCTGATTTGGAATAGGAATGCTTCCTGTCTGAATGATTTGACTTGGTATAGGTATATTTCCGCCAACTTTGGTTCTCTTACCAGTCGTGTTTGTGCCAAAGGGGTTGGAGGAAGTTGCCCCCGTAGTGAATTCTAAACCTTGTGTTATGTTGAAAGGGGTTTTGTTTACAATTGACAATGTTTGAGTTGGTATACTAGTTGGTATTGTTGCGGTTATTTGGGGAATAGAGACTGTTGACGTTGCAGTTTGGGATGGTTGAGTTGACTATCTTAGCAAAGTACAAATATCAAATCCTATGGGTAGTTTGGCACCTTCTGCTAGAAATTTTGCTAGATAGTGTTGGCGATCATTTTCCAAACATTCATCCATGAAGGATGCAAATTCAGGATCTTGTACTACTGCGTCTATGTCTTCTATGTAAATCTGACCATGCGTGTCCCTAGCGACATGTTTTTCTAGCAAAGCTTTGTGTGGTTGTTTACTTCTTGATGGTTGGTTTGCGAACGGATTGAAGAATTCGTTAGGGTCTGTCATTGCTTTGTGTTTTTTTTGGGACCTTGTTTCGAACATGAAAAGGTTGCTCAAAATGGGTAATGTAGACTACGTCTACAAACTGATATGACCTATGTTTATGTTTTTGGATTTTTCTGATGATAAATGAAGTAGCTAAAATGGTTTCTAAAAACGTACACTAAGATGAGGTATACTAGGACTGACAATATGCAAGATGTGAGTAGACTATGATGATAAATGAGTCTAAAATGGTATAACCTACCACCTATGGGATAAATGCATGCAAAGACTTCTTTTTGATCAAGGATCCTAATTGGATGACAAGGATGGTGACAAGGTGAATTTTTCAAACTAGACTAAATGAGCTGAAAAGATCCACTAGATGGGACTAAAGTGACAAGGTTCAATCATTTTGACAAATCGACACATGAATGTTTCCAATGATGAGGAAAGTTATCTAATATGGTATATGCAATTTCCTAGGGAGTATCTATATGCATGCAACTTAGGATGACTATGACTAGGATGTTTACTATAACTAAGATGTATATGACACCTAAATGATGGTAACTAAGATGTATATGACACCTAACGATGCAAGGTTTTGAGAAAAATTTACCAGTTTCGAATCTAAGGTTGATCTTAAAAACCCACAGCAAATTATGACAATGATGTTCTGGACTCAGCTCGTGGTTTTTTGATGTTTTCTGTTGACAAGAAAATGTGGTTCTCCTAAAAATTGTGATTCAGATTTTTACAGATGCGGATTTTTGACAGTGCATGCAAAGTTTCTGACAGTTGTGGTTTTTCCTATGACAAATGTGGTTTACCTATGCACATGCAGCGTTTAAATTGATAGATGCAGTTTGCATGCACACATCTGGCTCGAAAACTGACAGATGTGGTTTGCATGAACACATGTGACTCGAAAATTGACAAATGTGGTTTGCATGAACATATGCGACTCAGACTATGATAGGTGCGACTCGTGATATGTAGACTATGAAAAAGTGAAAATTTTGACAGCCAGGTGTGGCTTTTCCCCTAACAGATGCGACTCGATAGTACAGATGCGGCGTTTAAACTGACAAATGCGACTCTATTTCTAATAGTTGAATTTTTTTCCCGAAAGTTGTGTGACTAACCTTTGTTTGTTTGATCAAGATTTTGGCAAATACAACAAACAACAAACACACCATTCAAAGTATTTTCAGTTTTGTGATGGATGGACTGTTGAGACTCAAAAAACATCTACACCCTAGGCTTTTGGGACAATACTTGTTGAATTCTTAGTTGGATTTCTCCAACTACGCATATTTACGGTGGATGACTAGTAGTTTGACCCCATTGGCTCCCCTCCATGGCACTCACTTATACGGGGCAGCCAAGCTACAGTACTCATGAATCTCCCATGGCATGCCTTTCAACTCTACAAGTAAACTGTAAGATTGTAAGATGGCTTCACAGGGTCGACCCTGTTGCGCCATCAAGTAGATAGGATTTTGGTAACTCTATAACAAGGTGTTTAATTCGGGCATTCTATTTGTGGGACACTATCCCACGTTGGCGAGAGTCCATTTCTATCCATCTCATCAGAATAGTGCACGTGATTCTTGGGGTTTCCCCAAGAATCCACTTTTGTATACCGGCTGGAAGTCGCTTGGCTTTAGCGTGTTACTGGTCTGAGTCATCTTGGGGTGAGTACTTTTTCCCATCAAGATAGGCCCAAATTCTAGAGTCAGTAACTGTTTCTCTTACACCCAAGATCACATGAATGTGCAATGGGAGAGGATACTTCGATTACTAAATCGTGGGGTTCTAAATTAACAATGCAAACACGAAAAACACTGGTAAATTATTAAGCCCAAATGAGATTATTTACACTACCAAACAGAAGTTTATTTTATTCCACATGACAATTATCTATCTATCAAATGAAAAGCTTGCTAAAAAGATAAAAGCATTAGGTGATGCATGCAAATTTGTCAGTAGTTTATTGTTTGTCTTTGGTTTTTGTATTGTCTTCTATGCTTTGTCCTGCAAAAACTTCTTATTCCACCTTGACACAACTGTAACAATCTGTCTAATAAGATCTACAACTAGAAAGAACAATATTAATCCTAATCTAAATCAAAACTAATCTAAAATCAAACAATAAAGAACGAAATTGAAAACATAATGAATAATTAACAAACTGAATTGATCTCACCGAATATGTATTCACCCTTTCGAATTAACTCCATTTTTCCTTTTCAATATTCTTGCCCTCAGATTTCTGTGTTTGAATGCAAGTATAGCTGTGTTGAATGTCTCAGAAAAATATCGAAGATTGTTTCTTCTCAAAAGTGTGTAATTTCGGGAGAGAAGGATAATGATATTGACATGCCATTTTATAGATTGTAGGTTTTCGAATGATCGGCTTAGACTGAAAGAGAGATCGACAGATGAAATTGATGAATTCCATGCAATGAGTTATGTAATAGATAGAACGCGAGTTAGAACGTGAGTTCAACTGCAGGATAAAGACTAATTTTAGAACATGAGTTCCAATCTTAATCTTCAAAAATAGAAGAAATAGACTTTGTATGAAAAAGCCAAAGTTAGAAGTTGGAGAATAAATGCATTTGAATGCAAATGTGAGTTAGAACTAGTTAATCGACCAGTTGTAACGGAGAGTTCTCTCACATAGTTAAATTGGAGAACTAAAAAATAGAACTCGAGTCTGAAGGTGAGTGAATGACCTAGTCAACTGATTGACAGAAAAATGTGACATAAATAATTAAATATGAATTAAATGCTAATTTAATTCAACATTGAAAAATAAGACTTTTAATTAAATAAATAAAGTAATTTATTTAATTTGACTGTTTGAAAAGGATAAATATGAATAATTAAATAATAAATATTTAATTATAGATAAAGGGGTTAAATGGATAATTAAATAAAGATATTTAATTATAGTAGGAAAAGTATGATAAAGGGTTAATTAAATAATAAATTATTTAATTGATAAATCAAGGGGTTGAAATTAATTAGTTAGGGACATAATTAAATAATTGTGATGTATTTAATTGGTCAAATTGAATAAAGGTCATTTAATGAATTAATGAATTAATTAAAAAGGGGTATTTAATTGATAGAGGAAATGTGTGTTAGAAAAGTTAATTAAATAATTAACATTATTTAATCATGATCACGGACTATAGAAAATTATGTCGAATTGTGGTGTTTGTAGGCCTAGACCAATTTTCGGTGTCTACAATTATTATGCAATAACTGATGAACAAGTGTTAAAAGCGAGGCAAGCACAGACATGATACAATTTTGAAGAGCTATCAATTTATCAAGCTAAGAAATGAAGAATTCCCTTCGACACCATGAAAATAGTTGAGAATGAAATGTTCAGGAGACAAGCTTGTGTTGAGAGGACATGGACTAAAGTTTTTTTGATCCTCAAACAACAAGAACGTGACAATAAGGAAATACTTTCGAGGAGACTATGAGACATCGAAGAGAGCTAATGGAAAGTCTCTTCGAAACTTTGAAATGATAAATGATAAAAGAAGAGATGTCAGAGAGAGAATCTCTTATCAGGAAGGCGTAAATAAAAGTCTCTCTGAAGTGTCGATAAATAAAAGATTATTAGCATGTCAAAGGGACATAGGCATATTGAAGGGAGATCACGAGGCTCATTGAAACTTAGATAATAAAAATTGAAAGAAAGAAAAGCAATGGAAGCCCAAGGTAAAGTTGTCAGAAAGAATTTATGATGCTGAAGAGAAACACTCAAATGTCTCTTTGAAAACTTGATTAGAAATCAATGATGTCAGAGGGAGAATGGGATATCAGTGATAGTATAATCAAAGCCTCTTTGATGTAGCGAAATAATTTCTCGCCCACTTGACATGACTAATGAGGCTTTCAAAGAGGTAACTAATATTAATGCTACTATTGATTATAAAGGTGGCATGAGTGTCATTTATGAACCAAAGTTGATGAAACTGTGTCAAATCTTGATACATCTAGCTCATAAGATCTCGAAATATCAATGAATTGTAGTTGAAAATCAAGGAAGTGGGGTTGGGTCATAGCAAGCAGCTCAAAAACAATGGCATTGATTCAATTAAGTATTTGAGACCCAGCTGAATATCTTTTATCGAAGCTTGCTTGATTACAGTAAAGATAGGTTTTCAAACATGGAAAGAACACCAGAGAAACGAAAAGTGAAAAGACAAAAAATGGAGACTAGGCCATAAAATCAAGATTTGATTGAAAAATGTCTTAGTTCTAGGTTGGTTTATAGGAGGACAACCCAATTAAAACCCTTAGTTGAGAAATTGGAAGATAGACATAGAAAATTGGGAGATGTGTAGACTCCACAGTAAGGGTACGACCTGTTTATATACCATTATAGGACGAAATACAAGCATAGACCTCTATCAAACCCATGGAACATGAACTTAGCAAAAAAATTTGTGCCCAATGTATTTTTCAATGTGGAGTTAATTAAGGTTTTACCTAAAAACTATAGCCCTAAGACAAGGTCAATTCAATCTCATGATGGCTCATAGTTTATCCTCATAACAAGAGATTATATTTCTATTGTCTTTCAAATAGATACATCTAAGAAAACACAACTAAGGATAAGGGATATTTTGGAAGAGTATTGAACCATGGACACAAGTTACAAGAGATGGAAATCACCTTTGCACAAACCCAAGGATGCAGGAAACCAACTAAAAATATCTTCTAGTAATGAGAAACACCCATTTTCTGTGGATTTATTTGAGGAGTAATATCAGTATACCTATTACTCAACTAGCCATGTCTTAGGAGTATATTCTCCTATTGAAGTGGACATAGCTCCCATGGTTTTAGCAGTAGATGTCCAGATCCAAGATGCTAGGTCTATGATTATGCAGAATACTTAGTTGAGGTAATTAATACCTCACTTTATTCTATCATAAACAACAGTGCTGCTATCAATTTTAGATAATACTCCCTTCTCATGCATATGATATTATATGAGGGACAAGAAATGGGAATGTGGGGAGAGGAGTTAAGGATTAAAGACTTGGATAATGATGAAAACATGAGACCAATCCAAATAAGGACCTCTATATGGGATAGTAGATGTGGGAGGTCCCACTACCTGTATTTCAAAGATTATTTTGTGAAGCCCCTATATAGATTTCTTGGCCATAATTGTGATTACAACTTGTCTCTAGAGATATAGAGATTCCTTAGACCCAAGGAGAAAAACCTTGAAGGGAAGATAAATCACAATTGGAGGGACTAGTATGTATATGAAGATTGCATTGTAATAAGAGTGTATGGATTCGAGGCAACTCCATTCCTTCTTTCTAGAATAGTGCCTAACAAGGTTCCATACTTGGAAATTGTAAGAAAATTGACTTATTCAAAATATATCCATCTCAAGAGCTATGGAAAATAATCTCTCATTCCTTCTACTTTATGTTTTTTTTATTTTACTATCATTTTTGAGAAAGGCTATTGATTCAATTGGTAGAAAAATATATCACTATGGCATGCCATTAGGAAATAAACGAGACAATTTCAACCCTGAAAATTTTATTCATAATACCAAGATGACACAAAAATTGAAAAAGGTATGAACATGTATTTTTCGTAGATGATGTTATTATAAACTGTGATAAGACTCAAGAAGTAATGAGAAAGAATGTGTACAACAAGATAGTAATGAAAAAAGAATGGAGGAAAGGCCATTACCCATCATACATAGATGCCTTTCATGAAATATTGGATCTTATGGATAGAGTTGAGTGGTTGCCTTTTCATGAAGAATATTTAACCAAGGATATACCACTTTTAGCTTTTGAGAAAAGGAGAGATGCTTGTTCAAGGAGACAAGTTTAAAACATAAGACCCTTGATTCACTCATCACCATAGCCCACTCCATATGTCATCTTCTCAGCTGACACTCCTATCATAGTTGAAGATGATACTAAAGAAGAGGATGAGGTCACAAAGATTACTGCTCCTACCATTCCCTAGTATGAAATACCACGAAAAAGGAGTGTGATCACCTTTGAGTCCTCTAACAAGCTATCTAATGATGTAAGACATCGTGCAAGCCAGGAGTTCATTGCATACAATATATTTGTTCAAACTCTTGAATTTAAGACCTTTGTTTATGAATACAAGGGAGGAATTCTAAGAGACAAGATAAAAGCAATTAGCCTTGAGCAAGAATAAAATTCATTAAAATAACTTCAAGATGAGTTTGATAAGGAAATGGACAACATCACCCCCAAAAGATGATGAGATTTGCTTCAAGAAGCTAGGGTCATGCTTCTTCTGGAGTGGGATATTAGTTCAGCGATAGTCTTTGACAGTTTCATGAAGAGAGAAAATAAAAATTTGCAATTAACAAATGATGCCATTGACAAGATTTACACTGGATCAAGGTATAATCCTAATAATACTACCTTGCATATTTGGGCTCTTTATCCACCAATGAAGAGGCTTTCTCTTATTGATAACCCTAATCAACTCTTTAGTCATCTTTTAGTGCAAAGAGTAGGGGATATAGACCCTATCGAGATAGCCAAACTAAATTTAAATGTTGCTAAGTTCACAAATGCTCAGGTTGAGAAACTAATCAGAGATAATAAGGGGCTAGATGTTGAAAATGAAATATTGAGAAAATATGTAATCACTTATAGAGTTAAATTACCTTCCTCTTCTGGTCTTTAATCACCACTAGTGGAATGTGAAAGGAAAGTACTTGAAGAAATGTTTGAAACTAAATATTGGAAGCACAAATATGAAATAATCAAAAAGAAACAAGAGGAATTAAAAATGAATTAAATACTACTACATTTGAGATGGCTTCAAAATTGGTTTGTAAAATATTCAATAATATGTTTGAGAATGTCGAAAAGGTCTAGATTATCCACCACAAGAAATTTGTAGCCTTCTAGGAGCATAATAGATTTAGCAGTAGAATGAAGTAGAGGCACAAATAAAAGCCATAGGGGATGGTGGTGAATATATGTTTCAGGAGTACCAGGAGTTGGTAAAAATGTATGATCATTTTCACAAGGTACTAACACAGGAGCTAAGTGATTTCAACTAGTCATTGAGTATGGATCTTCCAAACTTCTTTGATTAAGGAAAATTGAAGGATCAAGATGCATGGAAAGATGAAATCTATCAGTATTTTCCAATAGATATTGATGAAGTCAATGATGAAGAGAAGGTGCTACAAAAAAAACATGTACAATTGGGATGAATCTTTGATCTCCAGTATGCAATGAAAGACATCATCAATAATGTGGACACTTATGCAAAAATAGGATATATTGAACATTTATCAAGGATCGATCTATTTGTTACATGGACCAAATGAGGATTATAGGGTAAAGAAGTCTTGTAGTACTTGGTGCACTATCACGTAGTATGAACCTTGAATAGATCTCCAGTGATCATGAGTGCCTATTGAAGATTAACGGATCGTGGTGTATCTACCTACAATATTATAAGATTTCATGTTTATGTTTAATGAATTTTTTAACATTTTAGTTATCAAGCAACTCGACTTTTTTTTAAAGGCTCAAAGCTTGTAGCTTCCCACATATAAAATGGCAAACCAAGGCCTGATGAAAGAGGGAGGTATTAGGATTATCATTGCCGTAGTAGCATTAGAAGTATATTATTTCACATAAAAGAAGACTTTTGTATATAATTTCCACCATTTTGAAGTAATATAAAAATTGAGAAAGATAATTAATAAGTGTCCCAACATTGGTTTTGATTGTTTTTTGTTGTTATCTGATTATTTGGTTGTCTCCAATTTATTGCTTCCAGATTATTTAAGTTGATGTGTCACAACTCAATTTATCAAAAAAAAAAAAAATTCTTGTGTGGTTTTATTGATTGGTTTCTTTCAAAGAATTGAATATCCTTTTAATAAGATCACAGTAATTTGGAAGTGTAATTTTTATCGATAAAAAGAGTCATATAATCACTAAAAATAGCATACTATCTCCAATTTGGTTTTATCTTGTTATCCAAATTAGAAATCTATTTTTATTTTCTATGATTTAATTGATTGGGTCCTCTAAAGTATTAAAATTCCCTATCGATTAATCATAGTAACTTGATAATAATCACTTGGATCAATAAGAAGAGTTTGATAGTTACATTCTCGCATGTTTGTACAAGGAACAAATAATCATAAGTGCCAAACAATCCAAACTATATCCATTAATTAAGTCACACATCATTCAAATCTTGACTCCATTATCCCAATAGAAGTAGGCACTAGTCATACCATTTCATTACAAAATTTAGAAAATCTTATTCATACATTTGTCTTTCAACTTTCAATACTAGGAGTAGGAGTAGTTAACAAGCCTTCATCTATTTCACATTTCATGCCTTTGTGTAGATCCTTAAAACCAATTTTCATATGACTCTTAAATCTAGTTTAGCTATCAAGGTTTATCTGACTAGGTTTAGTTTATCCTAAAGTGGAGGGAGTCATCAGCCACATAGGTTAACTTTGTTCATTAATTCAAAAATGTTGTAAGTATGACAATAGAGTCTGACATTCTCTTGGGACTTACAACCTACATTTTTGAGACCTAACACCCACCACAACATCATTCCACCAAATCAATACATACCAAATATGAACATATCAAATCTAAATATGTCAAATCCAAATTTGATGAATTATGGGAGAAATCACTTAACCACATTGTCCTCACAAAAGATATATGTTCATCAACAAACCCTTTAAAAATCACTTCAAAAAACATATCAATATCCACATCAACAACAAAATGTCCTTCATCAACCATCTCCTCAATAAAACATCATCCCACAACAACATCAACAACAATCTTCTCAAAACATCATTCCACTTAATCAATACACTTCAAAAAATTCTCAACATCATCAATACATTACCTCACATCAACAATAAATTCCCTCCCCACAACAACAATTTTAAGCACAACAACAATAACTTGACTAACAATAGCTTTAAGCTCAACAATTGTTATATTCTTAGCAAAAATTACAAGCCTTACAATAAAGCAACATCACCAAACATGAGTATACTCATTTAGGGGAGCCAATCGAGATTGTGTTGAACAAGTCAATTCAATCAAAACATATCCAACTTTCTAAGCAAATACACTATCCTAAATACTATTTTAAACTCCCATGGTATGATGAAAAGGCTTATTATGAATACCATAGAACAAATGGTCATGAAACATCAAGTTGCATAAAAATCAAGAAACTCATACAAGAACTCATTAATCAACGTGTAATAATTATTGAGGATAGACTTCAAGATTCACCCTTAAATAATAAAATTGATGATGCCTCTACCTCACACAATGATAATGTTAGCATACATCAAGAATATTGTACAAAGCATGATCAAGATAATCTATCAATGTCTAGCAATGATCTATTTCAAGATATATTAACATAATTTGGCATCATGATTGAAAATATTGATGAGATCCTTAACCCAACACTTGATTCAAATCCAATTGATGATCAAGAGACCCTTTATCCAATATTCATAACTAATGAAGAAAATATAAACCAGGAGCTAACACCCACGTGTTTGTATTTTGAAGACATCCAAGAGCCCTTTACAATACATTCTTTGAAATTGATTCATCTTGAGAAAATAATCCAGATCATAGTGAAGATAACTCCAAAATAATTCAAGACCAAGAATCCATATCACTGAAATACTACAATGAATTAATGAGTATCTTCCAAGCCATACAATTTTTTCCAAAAGAAAAATATACCCATACACCAAGAACTCCTACATCTACCCATGAGACACATGCTTCCATGGGACATGTAGATGATCTTCCAAAACAAGAGTCTCCTACTATCAACATACTTACCAATGAAAAAGAGTCTCCTACTCTCAGAATCCTTACAAATAATCAAGGCATAGTAGAATCCACATAATTTCATAGTGACATTTCAAAACCTGATCATGAAGAAAGTTTTTTCATTAACTATGAATTATCAGCATCTCTTGAAGAACAATCAGAATCTGATACATCGCAAACTTAGATTGAAAACATTTAGCATGAATATATCTAGCATATTGAAGAACCTAAGACTTATAAAATCAGATCACTTACATTTATCAAAGCAATCTATATTACCAATGAAGAAACTATCACCTTTGAAGGTTTTGAGCAGAGAAAAGAAGGAATAGTACCTTGTTTCTAAGACAAATAATATTCATTTGAAAATAAAAAATTTCAATGGATGCATTATCAAGGCAAAGGATTAGGCCTACATGAATAGGGTATCCTATAACTAGTTTAAATTATCGACAATCTTAAGCATCAAGGTCTCGGTTATTCAATAATACCTCCATGATACCAGGGAAAACTTTACCTCATGCGAACATCAACATGGGAGGCATGAAGAGTCCTTACGGTGAAATTGTTTCTCTCACTTCAACCATTCATATCATGTATCATCATCATCCCATATTTCCACCTAGTAATTGGTACCAATAGGAAGAAAATCTATATCGAAGAAGAGAGAAAGTCATCAAAGCAAAAGAATCAGAAAATCAAAATGGACAAATAAAATTCAAATGGATGCCAAAGAGAATAAAGAAAGTAATCCCTATCAAACTTCTTTAGTTAAAGAAACTATGGGGAAAAATTAAAAATGGAATTTCATCCATCAAAGATGTTCACCGATGAAAAAGAAGGCTTCAAGAGTGCCATATAAATTATATCAAGAAGTTGGTCCTAATTCCACTTAGAATTCCATATCCACCTGTCATTGCTCATCATCCCAAGTGTGGAGAATCAAAGATCCATTATCCAAACTATCAACCAATCCATCTACATATAATATCTCTCATCACATTATTTCATCCACCTTCAAATCATGTATATCGAAGTCTCACATTGACCCTGTCTTGGTAGCAACTCTTTATCATAAGGACTGTAAGGGCACTCTATCACGATGTGCACATCTAGGTGAGGTTAACTCTAGTATTGAAGAAGACAAGAACATTTAGAGGTTACATTCAAGCACCTACATCTTGGAAAAGTTACTTCTCTAGCAATGGTACCATTGGAATATCATGACAATAGTGCCATCTATATCAGTACCACCAGGTGGTTCAACATGATCTAGGCATTCAAAATCATAAAAATTAAAAATTAAAAATTAAAAAATCAAGAAAATAGTAAATAGAAAAATCATCCTCTTTTGAAAACCACTTTTGTGGCACTTTGGGCATGTACAATGATGAAAACCTACAAAATCGGCATCATGATTTGAATTGAGAATATATGTGTGCCATTCTAGGTGGAAGCATCTCATATCCTCCATAATAAATCTAGCATTTTTTCCATCAAAATAAAACTACAATCCATCCATCCAATCTATTTTCATGCAAATCCAAACTATCTTGATCTTGACAAAGATTGGGGGTACACTTCATACTTTCTTATGGAAAAATCTTGGCATGGGTCATTATTATTAATCCTATCCTATCCTATGCAGTACCATATCTTGGATAATATAGCATCATCAAATCCATCATGCATACAATCCTCCTCTATTTAAACATGTTATCCTATCATAAGATAATCCTTGGCACCCTTTTCCATATCCATGCATCATCCTACATCCACAAATTATCAATATGAATTTGGTCATTGTATTCCATACATTGCTAGACACTGGGGATAAATACTTACATGTTGCTTTGGGAATAAACCGTGATCTATATCCTCTAGGCCATGTTGTGATCTAAACACTTTCAAACATAAAATCAAAGTAGTCAGAGCATTAATAAGTAGATAACTAAAATCATAAGAACGTGGCATATTTTGACAAATAATATGTTTCCTATCAACTATATCTTTTATCAAGCATTAATAATTGATCAAGACAATCTATATCAGTTTCATCTAGCTTATACTCCAGTGTCATATCAAATCATTCCAACAAATTTTGATCCTAGTTTGGTTACAAATCTTGATCTATCTTATCCAATCAATCTATCATCATCTTGGGATGTATCCTGCCCAATCCTCATGTTTTTCTTATCTTGAAAATGCTATCCTTGAATTGTTGTATATCCTCAATAATGTTATCACTATCGGCAATCCATCAATCAAATCAATTAATCCTAGCTTGGCTAACAATTATTGGAATCTGGAAACATTGAGAGGGGGGGTGAATCAGTGTTCAACAATATTCAACTTTATTAATATGATATTTAAACCATTTACAACTTTGAACTGAAGGAAATATGTAAACACACAAAGCAATAATCCACAACACTGTAACACAAGGATTTTTACGTGGAAACCATGTTAGGGGAAAACCCATGATGGAGGTCAATCCACAATTTGAGTACTCAAATATAAGTTTTACAAAATGGGAATGCACTTGCATTCATGCACATTGCCTAGAGCTCATTGCTCAAAATAGGAAGGCTCGCTGCCTTAAAAAATGTTCAAATTAAATCCATCTAAGCAATTGAACTGAAGGAATAGCATCTTCTAATGCCAGATTAGAGTTCTGATTAAGCTCTTTAGTTAGTTTCTTGACCTTCTATCTGATTTTTCTCTTATGCTCTGCTCTGTTGCAACTCGCATCACAAATCTTATATGCATAGGTGAAATCACTCAACTACCCTTTTGAATTTCACATCACACAATAATGTAATTCATATATATCATGCTTCGATACCAAAATGATATAAACAATTGATCTTATATCTCCTCATCAAAGGATAATATCATCTATATGTTGGCCTTAATAAGACAAAATACTTTTCAACTATCGGCTAAATCCACAAATGGTTTTCAATGTGTATCATCCAAAGTTGGCCACATCATAGTGAGAACCCAAATAAACATGTTTGAACACAAAAAATTTAAACAATTACTCCTTAACCATCTGCAATGGCTATATCCATGAAATCGGCCTTCTAGCACTGTTAAACAGAGAATCAATCGATCGAATCTTCAAAATCGTACACTAACTGATGCCCCAACACAAAACTCAAGAATAAGGTATTCCAAATACCCAAAAACCTTCCCTAAAATGTGCAACATGAATTGATAAGATGATAATGCATATTGATTGATAGACTTTGCTTCAGTCGGATACCCTATTCTACACTCTATCTCCTAGTATGGATAAATAATGAAATGTTTACTAGATCCATGAATTAGGTTTCCATCAATGACAACACTAGAAACCATATGCCAACAATCTCCCCCTTTGGCATTGATGGCAACACTTAGTGAAAATGACTAAGTGTTGGAACCAACATGCTGCAATCCATCAATAAATTAAAAAGTTATAACTTGCACAACTCTCATACAACTCCCCTTGAGTTTGATAAGGAATTTTTCACTGCTCTCTCTCCCCGTTTGACATCAATGACAAAGCCAAAAAAAAGGTTTTTCAAAAACTTACTTCTCCAAAAACTGGTTCAAAATTTGATGGCATCCATCCGCTATTTGAATTAAAAGATTATTTTGTACTTTTCTTCCATATCTGGAAGAAACTTCTTCCATGCTTCTAATGCAATCTTGGTGATTATGATCATGTTTATATTTTCAGATGTCCAGTTGATAATCTTGATGAGAGATTCTGTAATGGTGATGGCTTCTTCTAATATTTCTCATTTCCTTAGTATCTCAATCAATTTTTCCAATCTCCATTCTATTAAGTCTTTTACTTTCCAAAAAGTGTCAACAATCTTATTTCTGGTGTTTTGGACATTTGTATGCTCTGTTTGTAATTCTTGAATCATTTTCTTGACTGCACCATCTTGATCCTAGAACTTGTTAAATTTTTTTCCAAGATTGTTTTGTTTTGTTTCAATTTGTTCCAAATTCTATTTATACTTTCCAATTCCATGAAGCCAATGAAGACAGTAGTTGTAGATGTTGTTGGTTGAGTATATGCATTGTCTTAACTAATTCATGTGCACTTTTAGCTTGGAAAATGATAATTTGTACTACTTCTTTAGATGTAATATTACTTCTTCTTCTTCCTTGTTTTGAGACTCAAAGTCCATGATTTCCTTGATGCATTTAATCATTTCTTCTGGAAAACTCTCCAATTTGATCTAGTTGTGCACACCATGAGAACTTAGTACATTTAAAATCATATCATGTTCATATGAAGGTATGATAGACCATAGGTTTGCAATTTTTTGCATTCCATCTTCCTCATGAATAAGCTGCAATAGTTTTTCTTTGGTTAAATCACCTTCCTCTTCACTTCTCTCTGACATTGCATTTTATTGTTTTGGTTCAGCTGATTCCAGTTCCTTTCCCTGGGTGACCTCAATTTCCTTATCAGATTTGTCATCTGGAATATCTACAACCACTTTTTCCTTTCCTTTCCCTATAACTCTTGGAGTCTTGCATATTGGCGGAGTACAAACAACAATTTATTTTTCTCTTCTCTTCTTCTTTTCCATCTCATTGGAGGAGGAACCAGCTTTAAGTGCCCTTACTGGAAGGGAAATACCAACGAAGCCAAATTTACATAGAAAACCCTTTAATAAACTTTCATATTCTTGATCACATTTTTCCAAACTATTAGAGTGCATGTAAATTTGTTTGCACATAGGTTCATTCTCTTTCCATATTACATTGTTGTTCATTGGTAAGAAATTCAGAAAGTACATTAATAGAAATATAACCAAAGTGCCAAACCTGAAAGGGTAACCTATCACCTTTAACAATTGCACATTCTCCAACAATTGATCCTTCAGTAATTTGCAAAGATCAAAATATTGATCTTCCATTATCATCATGTGAGAAATCTAAACATCACTCGCCGAAGTTGCACCTTCTTTGTTTATGAAAAAGATTTTGTAGGATATTCCATGTGTAATGTACCTTGTCACTACATCTCTAATTGTCGAGATTATTAATGTCCTTTGATCTCCAATAAAACCAGTTAGGGTTTCAACTTCTTTATTCTAGATTGACTTCTTTCTCGATATATCCACAATTTTGCATAATTCAGTTAAATTCCCCATTACTTCTTTTGAAATGAGGTAAGTTTTTTCAAGAATTAGAGTATCGTCATTTAATTTGCTAAAAATAAACTTAATGATTTATGCATTCTCGAAATAGGGAAATGCATTCCAAATATCCAATTTTTTGTGTTTAGCTTCTTTCAACCATTTCAATTCATTGGGTGACAACAAGTTCCTTGTGGCTCTAATCTTCTCACTGTTATAATCATCTAGATTGATCATTCATTTGATTTGTTCCATTTTTCCTTTTGTACTCATGTTTCATTTCTATCAACCGCACACCAAATTAAATGAAAAATTTTTAAGTACCTGATGAATTAGGGTTCTATTGTCGAAATGTCTTCATGCCTTTGAGATTTTGTTGCATAGTGCTCTCCTTCTTCTTTTCTTTGAAAAAGTGGCAAATGACGGTTTCAATATGTCTTTTTGTAACTTTACACATCTAACTTTTAGTTGTAATAAATTTTTTTTCCCTAGTTGTTCCAAATACCCTGTTTTCTCAATTGGAGAGAGAAAAATTCTTCTACGGACCTATGATTTCTTGAATTTCCTTATGAATATTTTCCAAAAAATCTGTAGATCATTAATACTACTGTTGACAATATTTCACGTTTCGGTACCAGATATAGATAGGGGAAAAAGGTTTTTCTTGAAAAAATCCCCCTAGGCCAATGGCCTAAGATCAATTTCTAGAGGAATTATCAGAAGAAGGTTTCAGTACAAAACTATTTCCTGCATCATAATCGATCTTCCTTACCCATGTCTTCTTCATTTCATCTCGTATTTCATCCACAATCACTTTTCCTTTTTATTTATCATTTTTCTATGTATTTCTTCCTCTATATGTCGGACCTCTTCTATCCACATTTTTGTTTCTACAGAATCTTACAGTGTGACCGTATTTGTTGTAATTGTAGCACACAATATTTCCCTGTCCAGACCAATCATTCCATTGATTTCTTCTTGATTTTCATTGGTTATCAATATTCCCAAATCTTCCACAGGTATAACATTCAACATTCCTTCTACTATCAGAGTTGTTTGACATATTTCTACATTCAATTAACTTATGACCAAAATTTTTGCAATTGAAACACCGACTGAAGAATGATGGATCACTTGATTTTATTTTACTTCTACATTGAGCTACCATATGACCAAATTTATTACAATAAAATAGTATCTATTAAACTTTTGACCATTAGGTTGTCTTACTAGATGCCTTTTTGCTTTGTTCATCAGATTTTCCTACATGAAATTCTTTTGTCTAGATCTAGAACATTCTCCTATCTCATATCTAAGGCATCACTTGTCATTTCCATTCTTCTATCCTTGATTCAGTTCATCAAGCTTAATTGAGATAATCTTAAACTTTTCCTTGTATTCAGTTGCATTAGTAAGTTCATCTCTAAGAATAACAATCTATTTTTCAAGCTCTTCTTCATTGTTTCTAGATTGTTGTAGTTGAATCTCCAACTCAATGAATCCGTCATTAATTATGTTGCATTCGTTAGACTTTTCTTTTAAGGACTGAGCAAGATTCTCCTCATTCTTCTTTCTTTCTTCAATCTCCTTAGTCAACTTCATTGCCATAGATTGCATCTCATTCTTTAAGGTAGCATTGTCTCTAGCAAGCTTTTCCATTCTGAAGTTATTTCCCTCAAGGTTTGATTCAAGTGAACATCATCCATGTTTTCGCTCTCTTTTTGCTTAATCTAATCACAAAGATGCTTCCTCTTTTCCTTGGATTTAACAATTTGATCCTTCAATGATTGAATGAATTTCTTAGCATCCCTAAGATTTGCTTCCAATTCCTAGACTTCTTCTTTAGATTGATCAAGATCATCAAGTTCCACCAAAGCTATTTTTGAAGACTACCTAAGTCCAATACATTCCAAGATCCACCTCAAGTTGTCAAACTTCTTCTAAGGAACTAGGCTTTGATACCAATTGTTGGAATCTGGGAACACTAAGAGGGGGGTCAATCAGTGTTCAACAATCTTCACCTTTATTAATATGATATTTAAACCATTTACAACTTTGAACTAAAGGAAAGATGTAAACACATAAAGAAATCATCCGCAACACTATAACACAAGGAATTTTATGCGAAAACCCTATTAGGGGAAAAACCATGATTGAGGTCAATCCACAATTTGAGTACTCAAATATAAGTTTTACAAAATGGGAATGCACTTGCATTCAGGCACACTGCCTAGAGCTTACTACTCAAAATAAGAAGGCTTTTTTCCTTACAAAATATTTAGATTAAATCCATTTGAGAAATTGAACTGAAGGAGTAGCATCTTCTAATGCTAGATTATATTTTTGATTAAGCTCGTTAGTTGATTTCTTGACCTTTTGTCTGATTTTGCTCTTCTACTCTACTTTGTTGCAACTCACATCACAAATCTTATATGTGCAGGTGAAATCGCACAAATTCCCTTCTTAATTTCACATCACACAACAACACACCTCACATCTATCATGCTTTGATACCAAAAGGATATAAAAAGTTAATCCTATATATCCGCATTAAAGGATAATATCATCTATATGTCAGCCTTAATAAGACATAAAATACATTTCAACCGTCAGCTAAATCCACAAATTATTTTCAATGTGTATCATCCAAAGTCGGCTGTAGCATAGTTAGGACCCAAATAAACATGTTTGAACACAAAAACAAGTAAACAATTATTCGTTAACCATCCACAGTGATTATATCCACCAAGTTAACCTTCTAGCACTATTAAACAGAGAATTAATCGATCAGATCTTCAAACTCATACACTGATTGATGCGCTAGCACAAAAATCAAGAATAAGTTATTCCATATACCCAACGACCTTCCCTGAGATGCACAACATGAAGTGATAAGTTGACAATGCATATTGATCAACGGACTCTACTTCAGTCGAATACCATGTTCTTCACTTTGTCTCCTGGTATGTATAAATACCAAAGTGTGTACCAGATCCATGACTTAGATTGCCATCAATGACAACATCGGAAGCCATATGCCAACAACAACAAGATCTCAAAAAGGTCATTGATATTTCTACATATCCATATCTACTTGTCAACATCATGCCAAAATCCAAAAAATAACCTAAAATATCCTCATGAAGACAAGAAACATCCAAATATTTTAAAATACCAAAAAAAAATTTGAAAAATGCCAAGATACTAAAACAACCTCAAAAACAATTCATAAAGTCAAAAATATTGGATAAAAAAATCATCCATCTCATCTCACTTCATCTGCAATAAAAATATCATCCATAATAACTTATCATCATCCTCACCTTTGGTGAAACAAACCCTACAAGTACAACAATTATCGAAACACAAAATTTCAAGAAAAACCATAAGTCTTGATCACTATCAAAAATATTAGTTAATTTTCATATCAATGACCTATCACACATTTAAAACAAATCAACATCCAATGCATATCTTATGGATAGATTTATCCTACAATAAAAATTACTTTGGATCTAATGATATTGACATTTTTCATCTTGATCTTTTCTTTTCATTTATCTTATAGTTCTTATTATGATGATCTCTCAATGATGTCTAAAATGATTTAGAGAGAAAGTAATGGGGCATTGATCATTTCTTTTTTTTGATGTTCTTTTTGGATGTTCTTGTAATCCAACCTTGGCAAATATTGGCCTTGTGTGTGTAGGGATAGTCTCAAGTAATACAATTTCTTGTGTATATCAAGTTCTTCATACCTTTTATGTATTGTTCTCCTTGCTTTGATGGCTTCATTCTCTCACATAATGAAACAAGGTTTTTGTATGTTAGGTATAAACAAAGACACTCCTATATATTTACAAAGTCAAAGTCCACACAATAGATACAAATACACCTTGGTTCTTCATACCTTGGTGCATCATGTCTACTTGCTATATTAAATAAGGATTACTATGATGAAACTAAGCATAATCTAAAAAGAAAAAGAAAAATCATCTATCCTATCTCATCATATATTCAATAAAATATTAGAATCCATCCTAATAATGATAGGTTTAATGGTATCCTAATAAATTTCATCTTGTTCTAATCCATTCTAATCATTCTATCTAATCATCTCATTCTATTTCATTCTTCTATATTTACTAATATTTCTACCCAAGTATCAAATCTATGTGATATACATCAAAATATTCAAGAGGCTACCCATAGTCGATTAATGTTTATACATCATAAAATTTGTATACATCAAACATTTGAGATTTTGAGGACTTATTTTTTCATCTTCTTCTCAATAGAACTACCCTTGTAACCTTGTCATGATCTCGACTCAAAAAAAAAAATTCTGGCTAATCTCTTGAGGGGGCAATGTACCAACATTCCTTCATCTCTTGGGGAAAATTGGAGCATCAAGTTGAATCAAGAGAATTTTTTTTTTTAAATATGAGTAGCATTAGGTCTTTGAAACAATATAATAGGTACCTCGCTTCAAAAAGGGGAAAAATTTGTAGACCTAAAAATATCCTAACTATATCATGTTGACATGGGTAGAGAAAGGGTGGTCTATTACATCAATCATACTCTGGTAGGTTATGAACTCAATTATACATTAATTAAATGTGTTTATTTAGTGGTTGTCTTTGCTTTGAAAAATCAAAGACATTATATGCTCAACCACAAAAATAAAATTATTACAAAAATTGATCCTCTCAAGTATTTGTTGAACAAATCCACACTCACAGGATGACTATCTATATGGGTTATGATCCCCAGTGAATTTGACATTGAATATATAGACAAGAAGGTGATCAAAGCTCAAGTGATCATAGATCAAATAGAAGATTCCCCTATTGTAGTTGATCACCCATTAGTATCTAGTTTTCTAGATGGGATATTCACAATAACTCTTGCTTAGATATGGAAATTGTACTTTGATGGTTTATACAAGTAGCATAGATCATGATCAGGTATACTGTTTATCACCCCCAAGGTGATTGTATTCCCAAATCTTATCAATTGGCATTCCCATGTACAAACAATTTAGAAAATTATGAAGCACTAATAATTGGACTTAGGATAGAAATATAGTGGCAACTCAAGAAAATACAAGTTTATGGTGATTCCCATTTGGTTATAAAGTAGGTGAATGATGAGTACCAAACAAAAGATGACAAACTTATACCTTATAATAAAATGGTAGATAGTTTCAAGTAGGACTTCATTGATATCATAGTTGAATAGGTTCTAAGAATAAGAAACAAAGCAATAGATGCCATGGAGACCATTGGATCTCTCTTAGATACACCTCACAATACTCAACAATATAAATTCTTAGTGGAATAGCTCTTGATATTTTCCTTCAATGTCCTAGATTTTGATCTTGCGTGTGAAATAGCTGGTCCCAATTCCCCTTGGTACCAACATATATTTAATTACCTCCATCAAAAAACACTTCCACCCAACTTATCTAAAAACTAGTTAAAATATTTTATTTTATTTTCATTCTACTTCCTCATTCTAGGTGATACACTCCATCAAAGGATATATTGTGGTACTCTCCTTAGGTGTCTTAACTCGAACGAAGCAAAAAAATCCCTATAGAAGGTGCATAGTAGTATTTGTGGGTCACACACTACTGGTACAACCTAGCGAATAAATTAATGAGAACTAGGTATTATTGACCAAAAATATAACAAGATGCCCACATGTTTACTCAAAAATATCACAAGTATCAGCAACACGATGATCTTATACATACACCAACTCAAGAGCTTCAAGAAATCATCACATTATGGACTTTCTCTCATTGGAGGCTTGACCTCATAGGAAAAATCCATCCCCAACCATCCAACAAACATTAATTCATTATCACAACCACAAAATACTTTACTAAATAGGTTGAATTCATTCCTTTAACTGGCATCACTAGAAATTTTTTTGCTAAGTTTATCCTAAACTACATCATTTATCGATATGGAATCTCCTCAAACATTGTCATTGATAATGGTCACCCATTCAAAAACCAAGATTCCTGTGAGCTCTACAATAATTTTTTGTATGAGCATGAATTTTCACCCCTTTACACTTTAGAAAACCAAAAATGGAGGTTTAATTCCACTTAATCCCATTGTTTCAATTCCAATTGGTACCCTATTTGTGTGTTGGTGGTGGTGTTTATGTCGGGGATTCCCATGTGGTGAAAAAAATCCACACGGCGTGCTTGTGTCCCTGGAAGATTCCTGCAGCTGGAGATTGCAGAGATGTTACACTTTTGATTGGAAGTCGAAGTGTAACGCCACTCTTCGGCTAGCCGCCCTGAATATGGTTGTTTTTCATCTTCTTCTTCATATTCTCACTTCATTTTTCCATTCTCAATTTTTGAACAAGTTGGCACACTCTCTCCATTTCCACTCATCCAATTTCAACCTTTGTAGTAGCATTCTTCACTCCATTGCAGCAATCTACCACTCCATCACTCTAATAGTGCGAGCGTAGGAAAAACACCCTGACAGTAGAGGCTTGAGTTCCTCTCATTCACTCCTTCACAAAACTTGAGTGCTTAGGTGGTAAGCTCCTCTCATCTCCTCTATCATATTCGGTTGAGAAAGAACATACTATTTTGTAGTGTTTCTTGCATACTTAGCTTGTATTTATTTATTTATCTCTATTTCTATCATTGCAATCTTGGTTGTCCATGGAGGTGTAAATACCAAAATGGGGGTCTGACTGAGGCAGGCCCCTAAACAGCCCTAACACTTTCCCTCTTTGTTGTGTTCAGGTGGAGAGATCTCGAAGCAAGATAGTGAGAGGAATATTCTACGAAATCGTCTTTGTCACCCTCTCGGTAATATGCTTATTTTATCATATCCACATTTACCTTTCTATTTTCTTAGTCTTGTTCTTTACTTCCCAAAACTTTTAGATTAGACTATCAATCCTTTCTTGAGATTCTAACCTCATTGCTATGGTTATCTGGTCATAAAGATACCAGCACACCTATGAGATGTCAATTTGTTGCACTGTCATCCTAGTTTCATGCTTCTATCCTCAGACAAAGAGCTACCTGAAACATAGAGTTGACTTTGGAAACTGACTCGTCTAGTCTCCCTTTAATTCCTAGGATTGCAGAGTGATCAAAGGACATACAACCTTCATCATTCTCATCCTTTCTATCCAAACCTTCCTTTGAACTAAGCTAAGTTAGTGCAACCTTTCCACTCTTCGCCTTTTGTGACCTGGGGCCTTGTAGTGGTTGGTACCCCTCTCTCACATTTTTGGTGAACCTGATGTGAACCAACATCTATCCACTGGTCGACATCCTAAACCTTTTCTTGTATACCTCTTGGTCATTGTACCCTAGTGTGTCATGAAATTTTATGAGCTTCATGACCCAATCTACGACCTCTGGGCATATTTTTAGAAGAAGTCTATGACACCTTTCGATGGACAAGATGAAGGTCTCCTCTAGCTTCACTATTGGTCTTTTATTTGGTTCTATAGTTGGTTTGTTTGCATAGGAGCATGTATCATGAGGTGAATCTATATTTATTGATGAGATTGATCATATCCCTACTCCTCCTATGTCACCAACTTCTTCATCCATAGACGAGCATGAGGTCATCTGTATCCCTTCTGAGTATGTCATTAGCCTCAGTAAAGGGTCAAGCACAATGTAAAATCACATGGAAAACAACCTAAAGATGGCTAGGGCTGCTAAGGTGATCAATGAAATAAGATACATGGTGGAAAAAGATCGGATAGGTGTAGAACTCTTAGCTAGTCTCATTGGTTTGGTCGAAGCATGTGCCCCCTCGAGCCATGGTTGCATGATATGATGTTGCCTCTTCGAGGAATGCGAGAGGTAGCTGGAGATGTTGATGCCTCCTACATCTATGCATATGGCTAACATGGTCCCTTCGGTAAATATACCCACTACTTCCAAAAATTTTGAGACTGTCAAAGTAAACAGGAACCCTTTGGGTCTCCACTTCACCCCTTCTACCACCTCCGGTGGTGGAGCATTGGGTAGAATGATAGGCAAAGGCTTTGGCAGAAGAAACTTTGGAAGTGGGGGTGGCATTGCTGGGGGCGGTGCTAGTGGAAGTCATGGTGGTGGCTTTGACCCTGGTGGTAACTCCAACAAAAGCCACACTGGTGGAGGCAGTATTGGTTGTGGCTCTGGTGGTGGTCATAGTGGTGGCACCGATAGAGGTCACACTAGTGGCAATGACATCAATGGTGGCTTTGGCGGTGGTCACAATAGTGGCTCTGGTAGTGGTTTTAGTGGTCCTATGTCTTCTAATGACCCTATTCTGAATACCCCTCTTTAGAATATTGAGAAGATGCAAAATCAGCTGCTGAACCTTTCCTAGGCCTCAACCCAACCTATCTTCCAACCTTTCTTCTGACACAGCCCATTATCGGTTGCAATCCTAAAAAATCCTTTCCTACAAGGGATGGAGATTCCCAAATTCAAGAAATACGATGGTAAAGGGGACCTGCAAACACATGTGTCTTCCTTTAATGCCCTTTGTACAAATTTTTTCCATCACGATGCATTGATGGCTAAACCATTTCATTGATCCCTCAAAGATGTAGCATTGGACTAGTATTGTTCTTTGCCCGATAATTCCATCTTCACGTTTGATCAGCTTGTGAATTAGTTCCTATGATAGTTCCAAGCCAATATCGGACCAAAGATGAATTTTTCAGACCTTGTTAGATGTAAACAAGGGGACAATGAAAAGATTACAGACTTTATAGCATGGTACCAAGCACTCTTCTCATAGATCTCGTATCTAATATTTGATTCTGATGTACAAAAGGTCTTCATAGGGAACTTATAAAGGCCTTGGCAAGATAAGTTCACCCTCATGAAGTATCCTTCTTTTACATACTTGTGTGTGGGTTCACAAGAGTACCAACAAATGGTGGTTTAGTTCAGGGGTCCTTCCTCATGCTCTCATTCTGAAGGAAGATCTATCGTATCGATCTTGAAACGAGACAAAGTTGTTGTGAATGTAGTAGTTGTTGTGGATAGCAACAACTTTAGATGTGACTGGAAGTTTATGAAGCTATCAGATTCTTACTCTTCCATCTTGAAAAAGTTGGTGAAGGATAAGATCCTTACCCTATCACCTCCTAAACCAGTCAGAGAACCATACCCTAGCTAGTATGAATAAAACACTTATTTTTAGTAGCATTGAGTTTATGGACATGATACCGAACATTGTATGTAACTGTATCATGAGATACAGGATTGCATCAAGGATGGTAGTATCCGTCTTGATGGAGGAAAGAAAAACAAGAAAAAACTAGTGGAAAAAGCTAACAGTGAATTGTAGATATACACGGACCCATTTCCATGACATTCTGCTAACATGATTATTGATCTCACAGATTCTACCTCTCACCCTGAGGCATATGTTAACATCGTTACTGTAACTTCCTCTCCCTGCCTTATGACCAGTTCATCGGATATAAAATTTACTTTGAAAGATGTGCCAACAAATGGTAAATCTTCTCTGCTCTACATTCCCGCTCACCTCAATGGCACCATTGTGACAGGGATCTTGGTTGACCCCACAAGCAGAGTGAATGTCATCTTGAAGGAAACATTACTCTTGAACTCCCTATTAAGGGAGGACTATGACAAAACAAAGTCCATCATCTGTACACATGATGAACTTTCTCTTTAACCCTATGGATCAATAATGTTGTCTATCCTAGTTGGACCTAGGAGTGTAGACATGGTTTTTGATGCTATCCCCAAGTCAAACATATTCAGAGTGAAGCTAGGCATGTTATTATTTGGTGTTTCTACACAGTAACAACTCAGACAGAATAAAATTTATCCTATCTCTCTTGAAGGGTTGGTCTCTATGAACAAAGAGATAACCCCAAGGTCTCATGGGTGTCAAGTCATGACAATGCAGTAGAGAAAACTCAGTGATAAAATGTGAAAATGTTGGTAATCACATGGGGTCTTAAGCACAAATGCTAGAAGCTCTAAACTCATCAGATTTTAAGATATGGTGATGCTTTAATTTCTAGTTCTAATCAAATAATAAAAGAAACAATGAAACATGAGGGTTTAAGAAGCCCTAATGTTAACACTACTTATAAGATTAACCATACAAATAATGAAATACTTGGAATGGACCAATCCCTTAAACTAATTTCTATTCGACCCAAGCTATACTTGCAATCTTGCAGAAAATAGTGCAATCTTATTGGGTGTTAAAGATTTTCAGACTATAGGCATTCATTCAATAAATCTGGATGAATGTCCATAGTTGAACTAAGCACGTGAGTATCAGGTACAGGTTGACCTTGCATAGCATTCCCATAATCAAAAAATTTCCCAAAGTATGAACCAGGGATTGCTACAACACTCCAAGCATTAAATCACAAACATTACTAATTAAACCTAAGATATATTGAAACATTTCCAAGTGGTTTAAAAGATAGAACAAGAACCATGCAAGAGGAGGAACCAGTCATAACACAATGTCTGCACTTTGTATTAAATCATCACATTTGCAACAATTCCAGTCTATTACAGCACTTGCTTAAAATGAAAAAAACTAATTTCTAATTTTCTAACATGCTACTCTATTGCTAAATCTACTATTTGTAAGTCCTTTGACTTAGTCTGCTCAATAAACTAGTGCGAGAATGAACCCAGCCAATCTAAACCGAACCTTTAAAAATGAGACAAAGTTCCATACTTATGGAAACATGCCCACGTGAACCATAGCTAGGGTTACAAAGAAGCTCGACCACCAACCAAATCGGACCTGATAGCCAGGAATAACTCACCATCCAATAATGAATGCAACAAGAGCCCCTTCAGATTGATCTAGGATTGCATTAAGTCAAGGTAAGGCACCTCAAGCCATGCCAACCATTAATGCTCCACCCACGTGAGTAGCAACGCGTGTGAAACACCAGCATGAAAAATGAGCCATCGATTAGATCCGAGCTGATCGAATGAATGACTCAGATCGAAATGACCCAGGATGAGCCCCTCCACATCACACCTTCCCACCATTAATGGCCACCAAAAAAATTGACCTTGCATGCAAGGATGGGTTTTGTTTGACATCAGCCACAAATATTGCCAAATCTTCAAAGTACACCCATTCCTCCCTCGACCCCAATAGAAACCACCAGCTTGATCCAACCTACATTCAAACGGGCCACCATTAATGCTTAATACATCATCTAAATCCAAGCAGGCCCATTAGAGTTCCTAAGGCAAGAAAATCATGCACAAACATAGGTAGAAGCGGACCCAAGAATAGGTGGAGGTGGAGACAAAATAGGAATAGGAGCAGAGAGGAAAATAGGTGGAGATGAAAACAGAACCAACCCCAGTGGAAGTAGACCCTAAATGGGACCAGAAGGAAAACAAGCAAAGGTGGAAACGGAACCAACCCCGACGGAAGCAAAGCTGGCAATGAAACGGGAAAGGAACCATGAACTTTGCCAAAGTTCACAGCTAAGTTCCATCCCAGTTCTGGCTCCAGCAGATAAAAGGAGATTGAAGCACACCCAAGGGAAAGAAACCAACCCAAAGGCCAAACACAATGAAACAACAAAGACATGGGAAGTGGAGCCAAAACGGGAATGGAAACCAAACTATGAAATTTTCCAAAGCTCAAAGTTAAGTTCCATCCCAGTTCACCTTTGAAAAACAAAGGAAAAAGTGAAGTGAAGAAAACGTAAGGGAGGAAAACTAACCCGAAGGCCAAAGACAAACAAAACAATGGGAAAAACAAGAACATAGGAGGCAGAGCCGGAACAGGAATGGAAACCGAACTGTGAACTTCGTGAAAGTTCAAAGTTCATCTCCATCTTGGTCTCGCCTCTAACAAAACAAAAGATAAAGCAAAGCAAAAGAAAACCTAAGGGAGGAAAGCGACCCTTAGGAAAAAACAAACAAAATGAAGAACAAAGAAAAAGAGTAGGAAGCGAAGCCAGAACAGGAACGGGAATAGAACCAAGAACTTAGCCAAAGTTCAAAGTTAGGTCCTATCCCGGTTCCGCCTCCGACAGAACAAAAGAAACAAGGAAAACAAAGGAAAACCTAAGGGAGGAAACCAACCCTTAGGACCCAAACAAAAACACCAAGGGGAAAAATAGAAGGCAAAAGAAGACCACCCCAGAGAGGGCATCCATAAGACCCCAAAACCTCCAAGAACTCAACACAAAGGTACCCACAACCAAGGCAAGCACCAAAGACCAAAACCCCAATATTTTCAAATATTATCACAAAAGAGGGGGAAAGCCACAAAAACGGGCCAAAAGGGTAGGCCAAGAGAGGGTCCCCACTTTCAATGGGGCATGTGTGCAAAACTGTACAACAAATGGTGAATCCATTGGGGAAATACTCTAGAGCATTTCGATGAAAAACTAGAATCATGGACTCAGAATCTCTGGTTTCAATCCAAGCATCAGGTTACAAAATAGACAAGGTTTTATAAATCACTAACAAGCCAACCTTTCTTGTACCAGGGTCAAAGTGTGTGCATATGCATTCATTTCCTTTTCCTAAGTTGCAACAAGGACCAAACTTAGTCTGATAGGGCTACCTAAGGATTCTAACTCCAAAAGCAACCTGGATAGAGCCTCACTACTAGTCAGGCATCCATAGCCTCGGTGAGGTTATCACTGTGACCCTCCCTAGCATAGCTCTATTGCTAGCCAGACATCCATAGCCCCGGTAGAGATACTAGGATACCCTTGAAAAGGTGAATATTTTTTATTTTCAAAATTTTCATTTGTTTTCTTTTGATATTCTCTTTTGATATTCTCTTTTGATATTTTATTTTAAATATTTACTTTTCACCTTGCAAGTAATGAAGCGCATACTCAAGGATGAGAACCATAGCGGCACTGGAGCAAAATTTAAGATTTTTCACCCAGTCAGACCTCCTAAAGACCATATGCAACCCTGTAATTATTAAGATTTGTGTGAAGATATAAGACCCAAATACATTCCAAAATTTAACTTAGTCAAGTGACACTAACTCCTAGCCCATGCAACATCAAATGAAGGAAATCTACTAGTTTGAATGACTCTGAAAAGATGATAAGATTTTGTAAAAGAAATTCCAGAGTGGCCCCAGACAAACAACCAACTGTATAGATGCAACAAGCCCAAATGAAAGTAAGAAAACCCCACAAAGGCAGAGCAGCAAGGAAAACCAACCCAAGTGGACCAAAGCAAACCAAAACCAAAAGAGACCCAAACCAAAAAATAGCAAGCAAGCAAGGCAAAAAATAAAGAAACCCTACTCTAACCAGGCAGAAACAAAATAGCAGAAAAGAAACCTAATCTACTTATGTACATGGATAAAGCTGAGAACAACTCAAGACTAAAAATAATTCTTCAAATACTTCCCATTGATAGGCAGTGGGATATCTCCTCTAGTGAGGGTTTTCAAACGGAAGGCATTATCTCCCAAAATCTCTGCAATCTGATAAGGGCCGAGCCAAAGTCTTTCAAATTTTCTATGCTCCCCCTTTTTTTCATGGGCTTTATCCCAATAGAGAACCAAGTCAGAGATTCTAAAGGCCTTCACCTTGGCTCTCCTATCAAACCATATTTTCACTATACCTTGATGTTTGGAAAAAAATTCTAGGGCTTCATCTCTTCTCTCCTCAAGGTGTAACAATTCAGTTAAGCAGGCTTCATGCTTATCCTTTCCATCATAATATTCATTGATGAATTGTAGGGTAGGGATCTTCAGCTGGATGGGAAAGATAGGTTCCAAGCCATACACTAAGTGATAAGGAGAGGTTCCTAAGGATTTTTTTTGTCTAGTGTGGTCTGCCCAAAGAGAAAATCTAAGCTGAGTATGCCAATCCTTGGGATTCTTTTCTAGTAGTTTCTAGATGATTTTCAAAAGGTTTCTATTGGAAGACTCAGCCAAACCATTCCCCTATGGATAGTAATTGGATGCAATTTTTTATGGAAATTCCATGGTCATAAGCCTAGTTAGTAAATTTTAATGATGCAAATACAGAACTATTATCACAAACTACTACCAATGGACAACCAAAGTGATTGATAATACCTTACTCCATGAAATTGATTACTACTTCAGAAGTGCATTATTTGCATGCAAGATCTTCACTCCACCTAGTAAAATAATCAGTTATGGTAAGAATATACCTATGGCCTATAGATGAAGATGGGTTGATTGGACCTATGAATTCCATTCCCCACTTAGCAAATGATTTTACCTCTATGATAGGCTAAAGTGGAAGAGTTGCACACCTCTCCCTTCTTGCTGCAGTTTGACACACATGGCAAGTTCTCATGTGGTGATGTGTGTCCTTGAACAAGGTAGGCCAATAATAGCCTGCCCTAAGGATCTGATTTGAATTGGAAGTTGTTGAACCATGCCCTATTCCATATTTATCATGAAATTCAATCATTACTCTCCCAGACTCTTCCTTCCCTAGGCATCTCAGGTAGACACCTTCACGATTTCTCTTGTATAAGACATCTCCCTTCATCATAAACCTACCACTCTTAAAATTTAGAGCTCTCCTTTGTACTAAATTAAGGTGTCTGGGACACTGCTGATTCAACAAGTAGTAAATAATTTCATCATACTAGACCCCTGGGGAAACATCCTCAAGATTATAATGTTGGGCTCTAAGGTTAGGACCCATTTCTACCATTGTCTTGGTCAGTCCTTGCCCTCTTACCAACTTCATGGGTTTTCAATATCATATTCTTGTAACATAGTCACCCACTTGGCTCTGCATTCACCCAACTCAATTTTCATCAAAAGTAGCTTGACTGCAGGATCAGGGACTATAGCAAAGACCTTGTTTCTCAGTATATAGTGCCTGAATTTCTTCATAATCTGGATCAAGGCATAAGCTTGATTTTCAACATTAGGATACTTGATTTTGGCATCTTTCAAAGTTGTACTCATGAATTCTATGGGATCTTCATTCCCTTGATCGGACTTTTGTGTCAACAAGCCTGCACAGGAGTGATCAGAAGCAAATGAATAGATGTAGAATGGCTTAGCATAATCAGGACTTACCAAAACAGGGGCCTCAACAATAGCTCTCTTGATTTCTACAAATACTTCCTTAGCCTCTATACTCCAATCACCATTTTCTTCTTCCTTCACCATGGCATTCAATGGCTTGACTATTTCTGCAAATCCAGTGATAAATTTTTTGACAAAGTTAATCTTGCCAAAGAATGACTTCATTTCTTTCTTGCTTGTAGGGGGTTGAATTTTTATTATACCCTCCACTCGTTCATGATCAATGTCAATACCTTGTTCTGAAATAACATGTCCTAACAGCTTTCCCTCAGTGACCCCAAAGATGCACTTCTTTGGATTAAGTGAAATACCAAATTCCCTACACTTCTGGAATACTTTGCAGAAATCTACAACATGATCACTTCTCTTCTTGGAAAAGACTGTCAAATCATCCATGTAGATGATTATACACTTTCCAATTATTTACTTGAAGGCAATATCCACATCTCTTTGGAATGTAGCTCTAGCATTGATTAATCCAAAGGGTATTCTTCGATAAGCAAAGGTTCCCCATTTTGTAGTGAAGGCAATTTTGTACCTATCCTCATATTGGACCATGACCTGGTTGTATCCAGAGTACCCATCCAGAAAGGACATCATCTGAGATCCATTGACACCTAAAGCACCTCATCCATTGAAGGGACTAGATAATTATCCTTTTCTGATGCTTTGTTCAGGTTTTTGAAATCAACACACAGCCTGATTTCTCCATTTTTCTTCCTAATCAAAACCAAGTTTGCAACCCATGTTGAGTGTCTTACTAGAAATATGATTTTTGTTGAGATTAGCTTCTACACTTCCTTCTGAATAATGGGCTCTAGCAAAGCATTAATTGGTCTTTGTCTTTGCCTGAATAGCTTAACACTTGACTTGAGGGGGATAGTATGTGTAATGATCAAAGTGTCATATGTCCTTAAGTCATCATAACTCCAGGCTATTACATCCTGATATGTGTGAAAGGCATCAATAATTCCTTTCCTCTCCTCTGGAGTGCACACCTTACCAATAAAGACATTCTTGACATCACTTTGGGTCCCCATATTGTATGTTTCACACTGACAGTTGAGGGATTCCCTTTTCATTTTCTTCTCTTGATCTCTTATCCTATCTAGATCAAAGATCCTTTCCAATTGTACCATGCCTCTTGGGATGGTATTAGTTTTCGGATTGAGGACTCCTTCTAGGTCAATTTAAGCCTCTTGAGGCTCAACCTCATCAATTACTTGAGAAGCAAACACATCACAACTAGTGATAAAATCAAGAATATGCTTATCATCTTCGAATACCTGAAAATTGGTGACATTGTCAGGCACCGAAGGCACTGGAACAAGTTCCATAGTGAACTTCTTTAATCTTGAAAGTGATAAAGGCCGCAATGTACTTTCTACTTGTGCTAGAGAATGAATAGTTTGATTCTTACTCTGAGGTATCAACTGAATGTTGAAGGCATCAAATCCTTCAATAAGATCCCATATTTTGTGTCTATAATTGGCCATCCTTCTGTCATGACATGAGTATTGTCTCCTTACTTTCCTGACCACTAGCTTAGAATCTCCAAACACTTGCAGAATTTTAACTTTCTTTATTAATGCCATTAATAGCCCATGAACTAGAGCTTCATACTCAGCTACATTATCAGTGCATTGGAATTCGATTCTGTGAGCAACAAAGTAGGTTTTACCTTTAGGATTGATCAGCTCTAGCCCTCCTCCAGCACCTTGCTTGGATCTGGATCCATCAAACCTTAATGTCTAGCAATCATTAGCTCCTGCTTTTCTTGGGATACCTTTGTCCTTGCTTCCACCTGGAGGCTCTTTTGGAGGCTTTGGATCCTTCCCTTTTAGACTATTTTGAATACTCTATATGTTTGACTCAACAGTTGGGATTGTGTTAATGTGCCTTTGTATCTGTTCCACTACAATTTGACACAAGCAACATTCCAGTTCAGAATGAGGAGCATCATGAACTCTGCACCAATTAGGAAGAAGCAATTCTTTGAAGTTCATAATTCTACCCAGCTAAATCTAATATTTTGCACATTTCCAGATAAACTCCTGGAAGTTATCCAAAAAACTGAGTTGTCTATCTACCTGATCATCAAGTTCTTCCATTTGTTCAAATTGCACTTCGGAGCTAGTAGCTTATGATGTGGATTCACCAGAAGAGCAACACCAAGATTTCCTCTATGTCTAAAACAAGGGAGGCTAGGACATAGTTCCTCATACTGAATTCTGATACCAGTATCTCATTTGAAGTATTCTGATATTAAGTAATGGCATACTTCATTCTAGCTTCTCTCTCAATTCTGATCTAATTTGGGACTCCTTTCCATGGGATCCACATGTGAGAATGATCCTTGGATGTGTATCCATTTAGTGCCTTGGTAAAATCTCTACCCAAGATCAGACCATAATTGTCAAGAAGGTCAGCTACCTAAATATTAAGTACTTGTTTCACTCTAGGATCTGAGGCAACTTGCATGGGAATCATGTTTAGTTCTCCTACTATATTCACCTATGTTTTGTCCAATTGGGTGACCTTCTTTTGAAAGGCTGCAGGGGTAATACCAAGAGCCCTATAGACAACAAATGGCATAACATTTATGGATGCCCCTGAATCCAGCAGGCAATTGTGAAAATTTTTACCAAATATATGAATAGAAATCAAAAAATGAGGGGTTTCCGTTTTTCCTTGGAATAAATTCAACTATGAATCAGCTTTTGCAACCTGACCCTTATCTTTTTCTTTACCCCTATCCTTGGGTTGTGATTGACTTGGACCTTTGGGTGTTTGTGAACTAGGAGGTCTTGCAGTTGCCTCATTGGTTGCTACTCCTTGTGTTGCTATACTTTAATTAAAGGACCCTAGGACTACATTTCTGATTTTAGGAACTCTTAATAACTCAAAATTAGAAAGACTCACCTTCACTTTTGCGAGTTCCTCAGTGACATATTCTCCCATTTTTTCCACATTTATGTCATTGTGGAGCTCCTTAGAATGACCAGTCTTCCTATCTCTTGCTACATCATCATTGCTTCCTTTGGAAACATTTGGTTGTCTTTCTTTTGTGAGGTATTGTGTTGGCACCTGAGGGTAGGATGGATATTTATTGGCATGTGGATCTGGTGGAGTAGTAAAATTGTGTGGAGGGCCAGATGTAGTAAACACTCCTCCAGCTTGTGGATTCTTGTGGGGCTTGCTCCTCAGATCATACTTTCTGATAGGTTGCTAAAAAATCTGCACTTCTTCAACATAAACCTCTTCTTCATCCAATGGGCCATTGTCATTCTTAGTTTCTTCATCAAATAGCTAAGATATTTCATCTTCATTGAGTACTTGTTCAACCTCCCCATTCTGGCTACTTGATTCCTCTTCTGGTTCATTCTCCTCATCCCTCGAGAAAGGAGCATGATTCAACACCAAATCTAGGAAATCATAGGGATTTGAGGGTACCAGTTCTTGGTCGGTGGAGTTTTTTTCAACTTCATATTGAAAGATGGAAGCAATAGTTTGAAATTCAGGGCAGTCAAGCTCAAAGTGTTGACTTGTCTTATGAAGCCTACACCATTTAGACAAAGTGGCCTTCGCTAAGTACACCCCACCTGGAGCTTTCTCTGGATTGGAAGTTTGATCTAGTGGAGTGGGGACTCCTCCATTGTTATGCCCAGTGTTCCATAGCCTATTCTACCTAGGTGGTTGTCTTCTTTCAAATCCTTGTCCACCTTGTTGACTTCTATCAAAGTTTTAACCAGAACCTTATCCTCTTTCAAAGTTTTGATTTTTGTCATAATGTTGTCCTCTATTATAACTTGATTGCATGCTCTTTTCATTGCCTTGGAGTTGAATTTTCTGGTTCCTCAAGTAGGTTACCTCCATGTTTAGCTTCTTCACTTGATTACTTAGCTCATCTAACCTTTTCTTATCAAGATTGTTGTAAGGGACTGGATTCATAGTGTTTGGGGGGTATCCTAACACTCCTCCAGAACCGGTAGACTGATTCAAAACTTCTGATTTCTACAAATATGTAGGGAAACTAGCTTGTGTCTGTGAATGGAGGGGATGGTTAGCATTTTGCTGGGGATAATTGAGTATTTGTTGGACCTATTTTATTGGATGACCTGGGTGAGGGACCAGAGGCAACTGTGGAATGGGATTCATGATAGGCGTGTGATTGGTCAAATCCTAGTTGAGAGATTGGACTTGGCTTGGATGAGCAGCTGGTCCTAGAGATGGTAGAGGCCCTAACAAGTGTTGACTCAGGTCTGTACTGACCTTAACAACCTCTGTATATGCAGTGAGCAAGGTAGTCAGAGGTTTAGTTCTCCACTTAAGGAAGGTGGAGGTAAGGTTGTCAAGGGCTCCGAAGTAGACCTCTAGGGTAGTGTCCTCATTTCTAGCATAAGGTGCTTGAAGTCTAGTGTATGCTCAGTGAAACATATTGTTGAATGATCCTATAGGCTCATTAACCACTCTTTTTACCCTAGTAAACTACATATATAGCTCATTAGCACTAATGGGAATCTTAAATTTCAGTAGGAATGCAACCTCAAGCTCAGCCTAGCTAGAGATGGATGCAACAGGTAAATTTTTATACCAATAAAAGGCCTCCTCTCCTAGAGAATAGGGGAAAATTCTGCATGCAACATCCTCATGATTAATCCCTCTATCTCTCAGACAATTCTAAAAGATCTTAATGTGCTCTTATGCTGTCCTATTTGGGTCATTCAAGTGAAACTTAGACAAAAAATGCTCAGGGTTCTTTGGCATAACATTGTAGTCGTTGAATGTCAGAGGTGATGGTCTATTCACCAAGAAAGCCATTGGTAGAGGTGGTAATATTCAATGGATGAGTGGTTGGGGTTGTGTAATGGAACCAGACTCATAATCAAAAGAAGGTGAGGTTGATGATGGTGAGGATGGTGGAAATGATGGATTGGATGATGGTTCCTCGCTTCTTCTAGTCCTTCTTGACCTGGTTGGAGGTGGCAATTCTTGAAAATATTCTTCTTCTCCTAGTATACATCTAGTTCTCCTTTTGAGCCTCTCAAGAGATGGCATTTAGAAAATGCTCTAGCTTGCTTGTTCAGGCCCTCCTTCTAGCACCAATCATGTTCTTTGGTGTTTTTGCACAGCAACAACTCAAACAGAATAAAATTTATCCTATCTCTCTTGAAGGGTTGGTCTCTATGAACAAAGAGATAACCCCAAGGTCTCATGGGTGTCAGGTCATGACAATGCGGTAGAACAAACTCAATGATAAAATGTGAAAATTCTGGTAATCACAAGGGGTCTTAAGCACAAATGCTGGAAGCTCTAAACTCATCAGATTTTAAGATATGGTGATGCTTTAATTTCTAGTTCTAACCAAATAATAAAAGAAACAACAAAAGATGAGGGTTTAAGAAGTCCTAATGTTAACACTACTTCTAAGATTAACCATGAAAATGATGAAATACTTGGAATGGACCAATCCCTTAAACTAATTTATGTTTGACCTAGGCTATACCTATAATCTTGTAGGAAATAGTCCAATCTTCTGAGGTGTTAAAGATTTTCAGACTGTAGGCATTCATTCAATAAAGTTGGATGAATGTCCACGGTTGAACTGAGCACATGAGTATCAGGTACAAGTTGACCTTGCACAACATTCCCATAATCAAGAAGCTGCCCAAAGTATGAACCAAGGATTGCTACAACACTCCAAGCATTAAATCACAAACATTACTAATTATACCTAAGATATATTGAAACATTTCCAAGCGGTTTAAAAGATAGAACAAGAACCATGCAGGATTATTCAATGCAAGAGGAGGCACTAGTCATAACACAATGTCTGCACTTTGTATTAAATCATCACATTTGCAACAATTTCATTATGTTACAACACTTGCTTGAAATGTAAAAAACTAACTTCTAATCTTCTAACATGCTACTCTATTGCTAAATCTACTATTTACAAGTCCTCTGACTTAGTCTGCTCAATCAACTAGTTGGAGAATGGACCCAACCAATCCAAACCAAACCTTTACAAATGAGGTAGAGTGCCATACTTATAGAAACATGCCTATGTGAAGCAAAGCTATGGTTACAAAGAAGCTTGGCCACCAACCAAATCAGCCCCGATAGCCAACAATAACTCACCATCCAGCAATGAATGCAGCAAGAGCCCCTTCAAATCGATCTAGGATCGCACAAAGTCAGGGTAAGGCACCTCGAGCCATGCCCACCATTAATTCTCCACCATGCTTAAAAAACCAGCATGAAAAATGAGCCATTGGTCAGATCCGAGTTGGGCTAATGAACGACTCAGATCGATTCAAACCAAGATGAGCCCCTCCACATCACACCTTCCTGCCATTAATGGCCACCAAACAAATCAACCTTGCATGCAGGGATGAGTTTCATCTGACAATAGCCACAAATCTTGCCAAATATTCAAAGTACACCCATTCCTCCCTCGACCCCAATAGGAACCACTAGCTCGATCCAACCTGCATTCAAACGGGCCACCATTAATGCTCAATACATCATCTAAATCCAAGCAGGTCCATTAGAGTTCCTAAGGCAAGAAAATCATGCACAAACCTAGGCGGAAGTGGAGCCAAAATGAGGCGAAGGTGGAGACAAAATAGGAATAGGAGAGGAAACGAAAACAAAACCAACCCTAACGGAAGCGAAGCCAAAATGAGATCAGAAGGAAAACAAAAGGAGGCAGAAACAACACCAACCCCGGCAGAAGTGGAGCCGAAAACAGAACGAGAAAGGAACCGTGAAATTTTCCAAAGTTCAAAGCTAAGTTCCATCCTGCTTCTAGATCCGATGGAAGAAAGGAAGACTGAAGCAGACCCAAGGGAAAGAAACCAACCCGAAGGTTGAACATAATGAAACAACAAAGACACAGGATGCGGAACCGGAACAAAAATCGAACTGTGAACTTTGCCAAAGTTCAAAGTTAAGTTCCATCCTGGTTCTTCCTCTGACAAACGAAGGAAAAAGCGAAGCGAATAAAACCTAAGGGAGGAAAACCAACCTGAAGGCCGAAGACAAACAAAACAATGAGAAAAATAAGAACACAGGAGGCGGAGTCAGAACGGGAACGAAAACTGAACCGTGAACTTTGTAAAAGTTCAAATTTTAGCTCCATCCCGGTCCCACCTCTGAAAAAACAAAATAAAAAGCGAAGCAAAAGAAAACCTAAGGGAGGAAAGTTACCCTTAGGACAAAACAAAAAAAACAAAGAAGAAAGTAAAAGAACGGGAAGCAGAGCTAGAACGAGAACGGGAACAGAACCGAGAACTTAGACAAAGTTCAAAGTTAAGTCCCATCCTGGTTTCACCTTTTCCAGAACAAAAGAAACAAGGAAAACAAAGGAAAACCTAAGGGAGGAAACCAACCCTTAGGACCTAAACAAAAACACCAAGGGGAAAAATAGAAGGAAAAAGAAGACCACCCCAAAGAGGACATCTGCAAGACCCCAAAACCACCAAGAACTCAACACAAAGGCACCCACAACCAAGGAAAGCACCAAATACCAAAGCCCCAAGATTTTCAAAGATAAGGACAAAAGAGGGGGCAAGCCATAGAAATGGGCCAAAAGGGAAGGACAAGAGAGGGTTCCCACTTTCAGTGGGGCATGTGTTCAAAACTACACAACACATACCTTGGCTAGCTTCCATGAATAGGGTCACCTCCATAATTCATAAGTGCCTTCAGCTTTCCTACAAAGGTGTTGTGCATGTAGTGCATGATACTGTATATTAGTATGTGGTATCTCATGGAGGGTACTCATTGGATCACTTTTAGCCTACTCCACTCAGTTCGCTCCCACAAAAAATAGACCTATTTTACAAGAACTATGTAACATACAAAACTGGGGACAAAGGACAAACGAAGTTAACCCTTCCCATAGTAGAGCAACTAGCTACCTCCTCTTCCCGAAAAGGAATTGAAAAGCTCACTCCCTCTCAAGTTGACTTGTCCACTCCTCTCTCTTGGGAAGAGTACTGGATGAACAAGCTCAAGTTCTACCCGCTAAGTCTGATGATTCCTCCTTGGTGAAAGCCTAAGGTTAGGATATTAGACCTCAATAATGGGTCCCCAGGACCTTGGTACTATTTGTATGGTAGAAGGAAAGGCTCGCAAAGAGATTTTTCCCCTAGACCTCTTCTTGTTTCCCTAAACGGGAAAGGTTCCACCCCTAAAGTGGTAGAGTCAACTTCGCCCACTATTTTTCAACCTTCCCCTTCTTCTCCCATTCAGGAGTCTTCCCTTCCAGTAGAAATAGTCGTGGAGGACACTCCCATGGCTGAACAGATTATGTTTGTCCCTACACAAGTTCTGGCTTTCGGTTTGAAGAGTCATAGAAACTGCCTTACACATGAGAGCAAGCATCGGTGAAAGGCTCTCCGAGATGAGTAATTCTCCTTATAGAAGGAGGAGAAGATGACACCTTTTGTTGCATCTTCCTATTTCCCTCCTTTCATCTTTGATTCTCTTTTGGCTCCCATTGTGAGCACACATGCATCTAGAAAGGTCCAAGTGTTTATCGCTCCGCCAGAGCCACCCTTGCTAACGTCCATTCTGGATGTCTTACCTTTCTCAAAGTCTATGGATATGGTTAACACCTCAGTCATATCCACTACGGTTCTTTCCTCTTCTCCCTTCACCCACCTTGTTTCATCTATGGGGAGTTCACCTCCTCCAATGAAGAAGAAGGTAGAGTATGGCCCCTCCAACAATGGAGGACGTAAGAAGAGCCCGCCTTCTCTAAAATTTGGCCCCAATTTGACTTGCCCTGTCCTAGTAACAGAACTAGTCTCGACCTCCCCCATGTTTGTCACCACTCTCAAGTCTCTCGATGAGCCCAGTAGTGAACCATGGGTGCAAAATCCTCCATCCACCAAGGTAAAGCATGGCACTCCTATTAAGTGCATGTTTAACTTGGTGGATGAATTTTTGACCTTGTCAGGGATCTTTGTGAGGTCATTGACCTTGGACCCACAAGATCTTAGCGACGGAGACCTTACAAGTCCCTCTACACTATCCCTTATTGTAGGAGGATTGGAAGTTGCTCCCCTTAACATTACACCATTATAGGCTCATCATCCTTCACCCTTCGATGATCTAGAGTGGGAAGATGATGACCTCTTGGTTAACAAGTGTTAGGGGGAGACCCTCTTCTTGATCTTTAGATTAGATGTATGTGTGTGTGGTGATGTGTTCCCCATGATCATGCTATATGTGCTTGGATGACCCTCGTCACCCCTCTTGGTGCTTGGATACAGGCATGGTGTTTGTGTTGTTAACCTTCTTCTATATGTATCTCTATTCTTCCATGTTTGTGGTTGACTTTTGGTAAATCAAGGATGATACAAAGCGTCAGGAGCATTTAGGCCTCCTTCCATAATGACCCAATTTTTTAATTTTTTTAACTTTTTCTTCAATGCATTATTCCTAATCTAGTTGGGGATTGATGATCTTTTTCCTCTTGCTACGGTTACCTAACATAAATAAAGGCAGATTTGACCTCACGAAAATAGATCCCCCTATGCCCTTTGTGTGTGATATGTTCTCTTTTACTTTCCCTTTATCTTTCTCTCTTCTTTGCTTGAGTTGTCCCTTTCATGTGCGAAAATGCCTCTTCTACATCACTTGGTCTTTAGAAAATGCATTCATTTCCAAATGAATCTTTTCTCGAAGATCCTTCACATACTTCTTTGTTAAAATTGCATTCTCAATGTGAAACCCTAATGGAACATGTTTCCCTCATTATTGGTTCATAAAGAAAGGACTTGGAAATCCTCCTTTGAAGTGAGAATGGTCATAGTCTTCCTCTCGCATGAGCACATCTCCTTCCTTTCGAATTCCTTAATGAAGTGAACATCTTTCAAAACGATTCCTTGGTGATGAATAGATTTGAGAAGGAAGACATTAAGTTTTTGAATAATGTGTCCCTTGAGTGGACCCCTTCGAAAACTCTTAACAAATTCTATGGCATCTAGCTTGGGGGCAGCCAGACTAGACTAGCTTCACACCTTGATGTCTAGTCTGGGGGCAGCCTGACTAGACCATCTTCACATCTCTATGTCTAGCTTGGAGGTAGCCCGACTAAACCTCACGTTTCAAACAGTGCATCCCTTGAGTGGACTCTCCTTCCTTTTCAAGGATTCCCAAGGGATCCCTTTGAAAGTGTGATCCTAATAAAATGCTACTTCCTAAAGTGAGATGCAAGATGATAAACTAACAATGCAATGTGAAGAGAAGCAACAAAATAATAGGGCACTTCAATGATTAGCCTAAGAAAATGAACATTATGAAAGCAAAATAAACAAATAGATTGTTGTTATACCTTCATGTTGTTGATTCCTTGGTTGGCCCTTGATGTTGAATTCTTGTGTGCTCCCTGTATGGCAATGAAATGAAGTGGATGCAAGGTGAATTGATGCAATATGGGTGCTAAAATGGATGAGAGCTTGAATGGCAATTTTGCAAGAGTTTATTTGCAAAAGACTTGATTATCCAAAATGAAGGAATCGAAGGGGTATTTATAGGCTAAATTAAATTCTCTAGAGAATTCAACAGTTGACATTGATCCAACAAAGATCAAGATGAAGGGCTATGGTGAGTTGAAGACTCACAAGCCCTCACATCTTGACATGTGGATGATGAGATGTCCTAGGGTGGAGTGATGTAGAAATGAGGTGGATCTTGGGGGATGAGAAGATTCCTTGGAGGAATAAAAGTGAATTAAAAATTCACAATGATTGGAAGAATCTAGTGGATAAGAGAGGGTCTCCAAAAAGCTGGAGATTTGTCACATGTGGGTGATGTGACAAGTCCTAGAAGCCCTTGGCACATGTGAAGTGACAAGTCAAGGCTTCTACAATCTTGCATGGGGGACGGGGAAGACCTTGGAAAGATAAAAGTGAATTAAAAATTCACATGGGGAAGAGAGGAACCTTGGACAAATAAATGTGAATTAAAAATTCACATGGGGAAGAGAGTCCAGGCTAAAAATGGTAAGTGGGAAGGTTGACCAGAAAAGGTAAGCCAAATGTGGCTAATGATTCTGATTAAGGTTGTGCAAACACGAGATTAAGGTAATTAATGAGAGATTAGAGGCAAGTGGGAGATTATGGAGGATGTGACACTTAATCTTGATTAAGTGGTGCACATCCTAATCACGGATTAATTAATTTAATATGGATTAAAAGAGGGTATGGGGAATGTGACAAGGAGAGAGAAAAAAGAAGAATTAAAAATTGATTTTAATTCAAATGGTTAAATGACTAAATTAAATAATTTGTCATGTTTATTTAATTTAGAGAAGACAAGGGGGTAAGGTAAAGTATTTAATTTATTTAATTAGATAATTTAGGAACCTTAGGCAGAGAAATTGAAATAATGATTAAATAAATTATTTAATCATTATTAATGAAACGGATGAATATAATAGACAATTTTGATCATATGGAAGTGATCAAATTTGGATGTCTACATTTTGCCCCTCTTCGAAGTACCCTTAGAATAACTATGCTTTGAAGAAAAGAAAGTGCAGATGACTCTATGGAGGAAGTAATCAGAAGACAATGCCCTAGCTTGGGGAGGAGGACTTGCGCTATCCAAATTAGCAGGGGAATGGATGGAGATTATGGCTAAGAAAATAGATAAATGGGAAGGGTATGCCCCCTCGAGAGGGCGACGGGGGAAAAAAGAGGGGTCCCGAGTGACCTCTCAATAGGAAGAAATGGATGGGGGAAAGGATGAGAGATGAGAGGGGATATGAAAATGACAATGTAAAGTGATGAAACAAAAAAATGATGATAAGTGATGGGAGATAAAGGTGAGCACAAATGGATGCAAGGAAAAATGTGATGTTTCCCCAATCCAGGTGCAAGCCAGGTTGGGTGGATGGTTAATGGAATGTTGTTGATGAGGGAATGATACATCCCAAAACAACACAAGGATAGGGAAGGATACATCCCATTGATGATGAGGATGAGAATGAGTGTTGTTGACTAGGGAATAATACATCCCAAAAAAAACACAAGGATAGGGAAAGATACGTCCTAATGAGAGTGTTGTTGATGAGGGAAAGATACATCCCAAAACAACACAAGGATAGGGAAGGATACATCTCAGAGATGATAATGATGATGAGGATGAGGATGATGAGGATGATTGGATCAAGGCTTGTAGCAAGGCTAAAACCAAGAGTGTGATTAGATGATTTGAATGGATGAGGATGGGGGAGATATGCAAGATGATGGAATGGAGAATGAAATCTAATCCTAATGCAATTTTCCATCCATAGAGCACTGATTTTTGCTATAGCATAAGACACCAGGTGTCAGGGTATGTAAACCAAGATGGATTAGTGTCTAATGCATAAAACAAGCACAAGAAACAAGAAGGCTATCCCAACACCCCAAAGTCATGATGACTTTGGTCGGGCCAAGTATTGGAATAACCACAAGCACAAAAGGATGCCCTAGCATAACACAAGACCTCAGGGATCTTGGTGGGTACTACGTGGGACAACCAAGAAGACAAAAACAAAGAAATGAGCAAGATATGCCCCTATGTTTACTAGTCAAAGCACACCATGATATGATGGATCAAGGTGACCATGACAAGTGATGATAGGGAGTTCAAATGATAAACAAAAGCCAAAAGCATCAAAAGATCACAATCAATTTCAAATGTCCTTTTCCATAGGATCAAGATGATGGATGGGGTTGATGAGGTCTGTTAGGAAGGATACATCCTCTTGAGACCGATGATGGATAGTAAACTAAAAGATCAATATGACGTAGGATACCAGAAACCGATTGGATCGTGTGATATAGATGACCATTGTTTGATAAGCACTAGCTTAGATAGGGACATACTTGATGACACGACAAGATGATAGGATGACAAGACAACAGGACTAACACACCCTAAAGACCTAGGGGCTCAAGGGTTGATCAAAGATCAACCTTGCCTATGTGAAAGCGCAAAGCCCTCGTAGTTCAGGAAAAGACCATGGTAAAAGTGGAAAGAGGATGATGAAGATAGAGGGTGGAGGGCAATGATCAGATGGAAAAAATGCCCAAGGGGTAGACCAAATGATTGAACTTGTCTATGTGAAAGCGCAGGGGCCACGTAGCTCGACACAAGGCCAAAGATAGACGATGGAAGAGACAAGACAGACAAAAGATAGAACCCTGGGGGCGGATCAAATGACCGACCTTGCCTATGTGAAAGCGCAGGGGCAACGTAGTTCGACAAGAGACTGATGATAGACAATGGATAAGGGATGATGAGATGACCAAGATAAATGGATAAAATGATGGAGTGGATATGATGAGACAAGATAGACTTGCAAGATTGGATAGGATGATGGTTGATATGTGTAAGATATGTAGGATGTGAAGCTCAGGGATGGGATAGGTAATTCAGATCATTAGAATATGAATTTGAGAGGTGAGACAATGGATAGATGAGTGATGAAGATGTGAGAAAGATGTGGTAAATAGAGAGGAGGGATGAATTACGATGTGAATGGCATTGGGTTGCATGCGGGTAGCCTAGAGCTAGTTACCAATGACAAGGGATAATAGAGGGAAATGGATGGATGGATAAGAAGATGCTAGGATAGGTGGATAGATGACGGATAGATGAGTGATGAAGATTGGAAAGATGTGAGAAAGAGATAGGAATGATGATAGTGAGGTATCTAGTCATTGGATTGCATGAGGGTAGCCTATAGCTAGAGACCAATGACAAGGGATTATGAGATGGAAGGAAAATGGATGGATTGCTAAAGATGGGAGATAGAAAGATGCTAGGATAGGTGGATAGATGATGGATAGATGAGTGATGAAGATTGGAAAGATGTGAGAAATAGATAGGAATGATGATAGTGAGATATCAAGTCATTGGATTGCATGAGGGTAGCCTATAGCTAGAGACCAATGACAAGGGACTATGAGATGGAAGGAAAATGGATGGATTGATAAAGATGGGGAGATAGAAATATTCTAGGATATATGGATAGAAGGATAAGGATTCGGAAAGATGACATGGATTATTGGGTAGATAAACGGATGAGGAGATAAGGATGAAAAGATGGAAAAGGACTTGTGGATGGGTAGATAGTAAGATAAGGATAGGGAGATGGATTGGATGTTTAGATAGATGAATGGGGAGATAAGGATGAAAGGATGAAAAGGACTATGGGATGAGAGGATGGGGAGATGGAGAAGATTACCTAGTGGAATGGATGGACGATGTCTCCAAGGACCCAATTGCAAATAAGGAGATGCCCCCACTCTATATGTGTCATGCATGATGAGGCAAGAGGGATAGCAAGATGGGTGGATAAGGGAGTGAGATGGGCAATGGAAGATAGATAGAGGTGGATAAGGAATATGATAGTGTATGGATGGGAATATATGCCAAGAGGTGTCCAAAGCATGTATATAGGTTTGCCCCTACATTTATCAAGATCACAAGGAAGAGGGAGGAAGTGGGATAAATGGGATAGGATGGATAGGATGCAGAAGATAGGCAGATGTAGGAGATGGAGGAAAGGAATGCGTAAGTGGATGTTGCCCCCAATCGTGGAAGGAGACTAGATGGGGAATTTACGCATGATGCTTGTTTGCCAAGTTTTCATCATGGTACGTATCCAAGGCGCTTGTTTGCCAAGTTTTCACCATTGGACGAATGATTTTCTCTTTATTATTTTTTTTGTTTTTTGTATTTTTCTGATTTTTTGGATTTTTTGGACTAGGATGTGGACGAAGATGGATAAAGATAGGGATATGGATATGCGGATTTTTAGAGGACAATTGATAAGGATAGGGATGAAGGACTCATGCATCAAGTTCCATATGAGGTAATAAGAGCCCATGTTTGAAGTGACTATTCGGATGTTGGTACAACCTTATTAGACTGGATGGTTTATGCAAGAGGATGGATTAAAGGAATTTGATGGGGGAGATAGAGAGGATAGTGGAGGGGATGTTGGGAAGTGTATGGATGGAATGATGGAGTGGATTGGTGATGGGGGAAGGTGTTCAGGACCAACATGGGCACATGTGATGGTGGATGCGAAAAGATAGGTGGATGAATGGATGGAGAGTGTGACGATAATGGAGGCATTGGGATAGTGAATTTTGGGATGTAGGGACCCAAAATAGATTTAGGAGATGGAGGAGGTGAATGATTTTGTGGGGAAATAACAACTTTGGATGTCATTATGGACTTTTCAATTGAAGGTATGGCACCTTTTTTCTTTGGGATCCACATGGTTTTTATTTTTGCTTCGGTGGGCCTTTGTGGCCTTTTGGATTGATTTGGGTTTTGGACTCAATTTTTCTGTTCTTCAACATGTCTATGGAAGGGGACATAAGGAGCTTTAGATTCATGTGGATGTTTGGATTTATGTATTGTTGCTTTGGTATCCAAATTTCTTTTAGTAGCAAGAGGATAGATCCAAGGAGATGGAAGATGGGGAGCGATGGAGGTAGGATGATAGGGATTATGTGTAGATGGATAATGTGTATGTATGTGCCTTTGTTGATCCTGATTAGGAGTTATGAAGGTAGGATGTTTATGTTGTGTGCGAGGGAGAGGGGGTGGATGAATGAAAGGACGTGTAGGATAAGATGGAGGGTGTGATTTTGGGATATAAGGACCCAAAATAGACTGTGTATATGGAGGATGTGTGGGGCTTGATGGAGGGATATAAGAAACCATAGTAGATGAAGGATGAGCAATGATGGATGGAGGGACATAAGGACCCAAAATGGATTGAGAGGATGAGGGAGGAAGATAGATGGTTATTTTTATGTAGTATGATGGAGGAGGGGGGATGGCGGCATATGTCTTGGTAGAATGATGGGAAGTACCTCTTGTGCCCTTAGAAGAGGATCGTTTAGGATGTACGAAGGTTGTACCAACTTCTTTAGAGTGCGAGTTTTGGGAGACATATCCAAGACCATGTGTGATTGGATGTTCTTTGGCTTGGATGGGCTCTCAAGTACCTTGCTCATGAAGGCCTAAATCTTTTCCTTGATATTTCATTTTTTGTAGCATGTGAGTTATGGTAGGATGCTTATTCTTTTGGAAACATGATGCGAGTGTGTTAGCAGGTGGAGGAGGAAAAGTGGTGCATATACGCTATTTTGCTTCTGTAAGAAGGCCACCACAGATAAGTGTAATGTGACCAAGGTGGTACAAAAGTGGAATTGGGATGGTAGGACTAGAGGGCGATGAAGGATCATGTGATAGAGATGAGGGGATAGCCGCATCAAGAGGAATGAGTGATAAGGGATCATGAGAGGAATTGGGGAGTATGATGGGATCTGGATTTATGGCAGTGGATGATAAGGGCTCATGAGATGGAGTGATAGGATCTTGAAGGCAAATGGGATCATGGGATGGAGTGGAGGAGATAGTGTGATCTTGAGATGGGGTGGATGGGAGGATATGGATCATGAGATTAAATGGATGGAAGACTATGTTCTTGAGATGGAGTAGATGGGATGGAGTGATCTTGATTTGGAGGAGGGGATATGCTTGTATGCTTTGGATCAATCTCTTGACATGACTCATCTTGTGTGGGATGTATGATGATGGAAGAGTGTTGGAGGGACTCCTCAATTGGGGGAGAGAGGAGGATGGAGGATTCATGAAGGTCATTGGATTGAAGTTTGTGAATATTAGGACTAGGAGGAGGGGATTGGATGTCTTCAATGGATTCAGTGGATCTAGTAGTAGAATATGAGGATTCAATGGATTCGATGGGTTTGACTGGCTCAATGGTTTGGATGGTGTTAGGAATGGTGATGGGAGGTATAGGTGTAGGATAGCGGAGGGCCTCATCACTGGTGACAGTACATGATAGAGTGGGAGGGCATGGTTTCTCTTCTTGCATGAGTCCTTGGGAAACATTTGGAAGGGATGTAGGATTAGGTAGAATGATGGTAATGTATGGAGGATTAGGATTAGGGATTGGTGGATTAGGATTAGACGTGGGGATGGGATTGGATGTAGGATTAGGAGGAGATGGAGGATAAGGATTAGATGAAGGGATGGGAATGGATGTAGGACTAGGAGGAGATGGAGGATTAGGATTAGATGAAGGGATGGGACTAGATGGAGAACTAGGATTAGATGAAGGGATAGAAATGGATGGAGGATTAGGATTAGATGAAGGGATGGGACTATATGGAGGACTAGGATTAGATGAAGGGATAGAAATGGATGGAGGATTAGGATTAGATGAAGGGATGAGATTGGATGTAGGACTAGGAGGAGATGGAGGATTAAGATTAGATGAAGGGATGGAACTAGATGGAGGACTAGGAGGAGATGGAGGATTAGGATTAGATGAAGGGATGGGACTAGATGGAGGACTAGGATTAGATGAAGGGATAGAAATGGATGGAGGATTAGGATTAGATGAAGGGATAGGATTGGATGTAGGAATAGGAGGAGATCGAGGATTAAGATTAGATGAAGGCATGGAACTAGATGGAGGACTAGGAGGAGATGGAGGATTAGGATTAGATGAAGGGATGGAAATGGATGGAGGATTAGGATTAGATGAAGGGATGGGATTGGATGTAGGACTAGGAAGATATGGAGGATTAGGATTAGATGAAGGGATGGGAATGGATGGAGGACTAGGAGGAGATGGAGGATTAGGATTAGATGTAGGGATGGGAATGGATGTAGGACTAGGAGGAGATGGAGGATTAGGATTAGATGTGGGTAGGGGATTGGATGTAGCATTAGGATTAAGAATTGGAGGATTATATGAGTGGATGTGTGGATGAGGATTAGGATTAAGGATTGGAGGATTAGATGTAGAACTAGGAGGAGATGGAGGATTATGATTAGGGATTTGTGGATTAGGATTGGATGGAGGACTAGGAGGAGATGGAGGATTAGGATTAGATGAAGGGATGGAAATTGATGTAGGACTAGGAGGAGATGGAGGATCAAGATTAGATGTGGGTAGGGGATTGGATGTAGGATTAGGATTAAGAATTGGAGGATTATATGAGTGGATGTGTGGATGAGGATTAGGATTAAGGATTGGACGGTTAGATGTAGAACTAGGAGGAGATGGAGGATTATGATTAGGGATTTTCGGATTAGGATTGGATGGAGGACTAGGAGGAGATGGAGGATTATGATTAGGGATTTTCGGATTAGGATTGGATGGAGGACTAGATGGAGGACTAGGAGTGGTTGGAGGATTAGGATTAGATGAAGGGATGGGATTGGATGTAGGACTAGGAAGATATGGAGGATTATGATTAGATGAGTGGATGGGACTAGATGGAGTACTAGGAGTGGTTGGAGGAGATGTAGGATTATGATTAGATGGAGGATTAAGATATAATGCGGTGAAAGGGAGAGTGATGTAGGAAGATGTGGATGTTGGATTAGAGTGGGATGGGGAGTGATAGTAGGAAGATGTAGATGAAGGATTAGAATGGGGAGATGTGGAATTAATGTAAGGGTGTGGGGATGGGGGATTGTGATAGGAAGGTGTGGATGTTGGATTAGAATAGGAAGATTGAGGTGGTGAACCATTGTAGGAGGACATGTATGGTGGGTTGGCATAGGAGGATATGGATGGTAGATTAGGATGAGAGGATTGAGATGGTGGATTAGGATAGGAGGAATATTCATATGGGGGATTGTGATAGGAATGTGTGAGTGTTGGATTAGGATGAGAAGATTGGGATGTGGGATTAAGGTAGAGGTACTGGGATTGATGATGATGAGGATAAGAGGAAATGGATGTTGGATAGGAGGAATATTCGTATGGGGGATTGTGATAGGAATGTGTGAGTGTTGGATTAGGATGAGAAGATTGGGATGTGGGATTAAGGTAGAGGTATTGGGATTGATGATGATGAGGATAAGAGGAAGTGGATGTTGGATAGGATAGAGGTTGAAAGGGAGGACATGATGAATATGTCAATGGTGAGGATGTTGGATATCCCTTGTCAAGGGTAGCATAAGAACCGTTATTAGATGTGGATGAAGGCATGGTGGGATATTTTGAAAAAGTAGTGGGATTTCGGGAGGTGATTGGAGAGAGCTTGCTAGCAATGATAGCATCAAGGGGATCTATATAACAATCTTCATGATCAACAAGATTTTTGTTATCGTCATCAATAGAGTTAGGATTCCCCTTGACTACTATTATTGGTCGTGTGAGAGGGGGATAAAGATTCATGATGGATATAGATTAGAAGGAAAGAATAGATGATGGATAGAGAACTAGGATGGATTGAAAGTTCATATGGGGATTGGATGAAAGCTCAGATTAGGATGATGGGATTAACGCTTAGATTAGAACTGGATTGGAGCTTAGATTGGGATTGGATCATAGGATATGATAGGATTGATTTGAAAACATGATCATGGGTTTTAACTAGAGGACGTAAGGTGTTGACAATCAGATTTTTGCCAAATTTGGCAGTTTTCAAAAATTATCAAATTTTGCCATTTTTTGAAACTTCATAGGCATACGTTTGAGAGTCCATTTTTTTCCAAAAAATACCCAATACTAAGATAGGATGAATTTCCAACTAACATCAGAAATATGAGACATGCATTTAGAGTTATTAATGAAACAGTTCGTCAAAAACTGGAAAATTGGAAAAAAAAATGCTAATTTGTGATTTTGAGAGTCAAGATGAAAGTTTGAGGCTCTAAAAACGTGTCGAAGGAGGATCCGATGGACTTCGCAGTCAGTTGGGAATCCAAATGTCAGCTCCTAATGCAACCACTCGTAAAATTTCAGCCAAAACCCACATCCGAGTCAAAAGTTATGGCCTCTAGAAGTTTCGACATAAAAATAAAAAATTTCAAAAATGAAGTCTAGATGATTGGGATGGATGATTTGATGATAGATATGGACTCCAATGATGTTCTAAGAAGCACTTATATAGTTTGGTCGATGAAACGTTGATTTTAGAAAATGTTGATGGATGCTCGGAATAGGGAAATGGCCACTCAGAATGGGTAATCGGATATTTAGATTGGATAGATAGATGGTCGGGAGGGGTGAACAAGGGCTTGGAATGGCCAAATGAAGATTTGGATTGATCAAATGGTCAAATGAAGGCTTCGGGGATTCGAACAAAGGCTTAAAAGGGTCAAATGGATGAAACTGTCTATTCAGGGGTCATATTCACACTTCTGCAGAAAAGGTTGAAACAGAGGGCAAGGTCGCCCCTCTGCAATAAAATTGTTGAAACAGCAAAGGGTAGATTCGCCCCTCTATAGAAAATGGTTGAAATAGAGGGCAAGGTCGCCCGTCTGCAGTGGAAAAGGCTGAAACAGTAAAGGGAAGATTCACCCCTCTACAGAAAATGGTTGAAACAGAGGGCAAGGTCGCCCCTCTGTAGTGGAAAAGGCTGAAATAGCAAAGGGCAGATTTTCCCCTCTACAGAAAATGGCTGAAACAGAGGGAAAGGTCGCCCCTCTGTAGTGAAAATTTGAACTTGGTTTGGATAAGGGATTTTGGTAAGGACTTAAAATGGTTTATTGACAGTTTGACTTACCAAAATTTACTGGTTCTTCACAGAAAGACACTTTGAACAAGCACAATCCTATGATTAACGTTTTAATGGGTATGGCCGACAAAGGTCTTACTCTAGGATGAACAAGGTTTCTAGGGAGTCCTTGATATACGCTCGGTACGTGAGGAACAACCATGAACACCAGTCTGTCACAACCGTGAGTTGGGAGCCCCAACGAGATACTGAAAGGCTCAGACCAACTCTTCACGTCCATCTAGGTATCACCCTAGCTTTGACGTTTCACTAATTACGACACAATTGGATTGAGGTACAGCTTTGGCTCTCCCCCCTTTATATACCCTGTCGGTACGCGAGGTTGGAATCGTCCCTTGGGGTGATGAAATCCCCAAGCAAGTCTCGCTAAGAAGAGGACACTAATCGTTTCCAATTACCTCCTTTGGATCCGCACAACGTGCAAAGGAGGAAGGTGAAAACATACTAATGCCCGCTTAAGGTAAAATAAATAAAATAGACACAACAAGCAGCAAATATTTTTTTCCCCTACTTATACTAAGTAAATAGGTAAAGCAGTAAGGAAAGACTTTTAAAAATCAGAATAAAAGGAGGGCCCTGCAAACAATATGTTAGTTGTTTATCTTTTCCCTTTTTGTGATTTTGCAACAAAAATACACAAGATACCAGCAAGCAATCTGACTTCACTCATCAACAAACAAGATTAGTGGGTTAGAGCACAAAACAGCAAAAAAAAGAGATAAAAACGAAGCTAAAATGTCCCTTTTTACCTTCTCGAATGTGTTGTTAAGGGCAGATTCACCCCTCTGTAAAAAATAGTTAGAAACAGCAAAGGGCAGGTTCGCCCCTCTACAGAAAATAGAAAAACAGCAAAGGGTAGGTTCGCCCCTCCGCAGAAAATAGTCAAAAACAGCAAAGGGAAGGTTCGCCCCTCTGTAGAAAACAGTCAGAAATAGAGGGCAAGGCCGCCCCTCTGCAGAAAATAGTCAAAAACAGCAAAGGGCAGGTTTGCCCCTCTGCAGAAAATGGTCAGAAACAGAGGGCAAGGCTGCCCCTCTATAGAAAATAGTCAAAAACAGCAAAGGGCAGGTTCACCCCTCTATAGAAAATAGTCAGAAATGGAGAGCAAGGCTGCCCCTCTACAGAAAACAGTCAAAAACAACAAAGGGCAGGTTTGCCCCTCTACAGAAAACGATCAGAAACAGAGGGCAAGGTTGCCCCTCTACAGAAAATAGTCAAAAACAGCAAAGGGCGGGTTCACCCTCTACAGAAAATAGTCAAAAATAGAGGGCAAGGCTGCCCCTCTACAGCAAACAATCAAAAACAACAAAGGGCAAGTTCGCCCCTCTGCAGAAAATGGTCAGAAATAGAGGGCAAGGCCACCCCTTTGCAGAAAACAGTCAAAAATAGGCAGGTTCGCCCCTCTGCAAAAAATGGTTAGAAACAAAGGGTAAAGCCGCCCCTCTACAGAAAATAGTCAGAAACAGAGGGCAAGGTCGCCCCTCTACAAAAAGCAATCAGAAACAGAGGGCAAGGTCGCCCTTCTGCGACGTCCGGGAGGGCAAGTTCGCCCCTCTGTGACCTGAATCTGCAAATAAGCTAACAACAAAAAATGTGAAAGAAAGAGACCCCTTTGTGGGTCCCACCGGGTGTGCCAAAAATGTGATCCTAATAAAATTCTACTTCTAAATGTGAGATGCTAAATAAGAAACTAATAACGAAAATGGGAAGAAGCAACAAGATAATAGGGCACCTCAATGATTAGCCTAAGAAAATGAACAATATGAAAGCAAGATAAACAAATAGGTTGTTGTTATACCTTCATGTTGTTGTCTCCTCCTTGGTTGGCCCTTTGATGCTTCAATAATTGTGTGCTCCTTGGATGGCAATGGATTTGAATGAATTCAAGATGAATTGATGCAATATGGGTGCTAAAATGGATGAGAGCTTAAATGGCAATTTTGCAAGAGTTTATTTGCAAAAGACTTGATTTCCCAAAATGAAGGAATTGAAGGGGTATTTATAGGCTAAATTGAATTCTCTAGAGAATTCAATGGTTGGGATTGATCCAACAAAGATCAAGATGAAGGGCTATGGTGAGTTGAGGACTTACAAGCCCTCACATCTTGACATGTGGAAGGTAAGATGTATTAGGGTGGAGTGATGTGGAAATGAGGTGGATCTTGGGGGATGAGAAGATTCTTTGGAGGAATAAAACTGAACTAAAAATTCACAATGATTGGAAGAATCTAGTGGATAAAAGAGTGTCTCCAAAAAACTGGAGATTTGTCAGATGTGGGTGATGTGACAAGTCTAAGGTTCTAGAAGCCCTTGGCACATGTGAAGTGACAAGTCAAGGCTTCTAGAATCTTGCATGGGGGATGGGAAAGACCTTGGAAAGATAAAAGTGAATTAAAAATTCACATGGGGAAGAGAGGAACCTTGGGAAAATAAATGTGAATTAAAAATTCACATAGGGAAGAGAGTCCAGGCTAAAAATGGTAAGTGGGAAGGTTGACAAGAAAAGGTAAGCCAAATGTGGCTAATGATTTTGATTAAATTTGTGCAAACACATGATTAAGGTAATTAATGAGGGATTAGAGGCAAGTGGGAGATTATGGAGGATGTGACACTTAATCTTGATTAAGTGGTGCACATCCTAATCATAGATTAATTAATTTAGTCCGGATTAGAAGAGGGTTTTGGAGAATGTGACAAGGAGAGAGAAAAAGATGAATTAAAAATTGGTTTTAATTCAAATGGGTTAAAAGACTAAATTAAATAATTTGTCATATTTATTTAATTTAGAGAAGAACATGGTGTAAGGTAAAGTATTTAATTTATTTAATTAGATACTTTAGGAACCTTAGGCAAAAAATGAAATAATGATTAAATAAATTATTTAATCACTATTAATGAAATAGATGACTAAAGTAGACAATTTTGATCATATGGAAGTGATCAAATTTGGATGTCTACATAAATTCTTATGACTTAGTGATGGTCTACATGATTTTTCATTCACCGGCCTACATGCCCACTTCCTGATGTGTTCTATCTATGGGTAAACATGTCACCATCTCTAACTCTATAAAGTCCCCTTTTCTCAGTCTCCCTTATGTGAGATTTCTTGGTGGATACCTTCCTTGCAGATCTGCGGGTCTATAAGGCACTTCACTCGGTCTCCCTCATGTGAGAGATCTTGGGGGATACCTTCCTTACAGGTCTGTGGGTCTATAAGGTGTCTTTCCTAGTTTCCTTCATGTGAGAGTTCTTGAAGGATACCCCCCTTGCAGGACTGTGAGCCTATGAGGCATCTTCATACTTCATCTTTTTGGTTTCATGGAACTATGAAGTCCTCTCCTACACTTTCGGGTTCGCCAGACTGTGCTTTGCTTCCTCGTTGATTCAATTATACATCTCTTACTCTATTACTTTCCTACTACTCTACTTTACCGAAGCAATCAACAGTAATTGTGCTCACTAAAGTGGGGAAAAATGTATGAGAATGAATTTTCACCCCTAACGCAAATTCCCCTTTCACCCCTTTATACTTTAGAAAACTGAAAGTCGAGGTTTAATTCCACTTAAGCCCGTTGTTTACATTCCACTTGGCGCCCTTTTTGTGTGTCAGTGGGGGAATTTTTTTCGGGGACACCCGCACGACATGCAAACATCTGCATGGCACACTTACATCCCTAGAAAATTCTTGCAGCTGGAGATTGCAGAGACGTTACACTTTTCATTAGAAGTCAAAGTGTAATGCCCCTCTTTAGTTGGCCAACCTGAATATGGTCATTTTTCATCTTCTCCTTCATATTCTCACTCCATTCTTCCATTTTTGAGTTTTGAACAAGTTGGCACACTCTTTCCATTTCCATTGATCAACTTTCAATCTTTGTAGCAGAATTCTTCACTCCATTGCAGCAATCTACCACTTTATCACTCTGATAGTGTGAGTGTAGGACAAAAACCATGATAATAGAGGGTTGACTTCTTCTCATTCACTCCTCCACAAACCTTGAGCACTTTGGGAAGAGGTGGTAAGCTCCTCTCATCTCCTCTAGCGTATTTAGTTGAGTAATCACATATTGTTTTGTAGTGTTTCTTGCATACATAGCTTTTATTTCTTTCTTTATCTCTATTTCTATGGTTGCAATCTTGGTTGTCCGTGGAGGTAGAAGCACAAAAATGGGGGTCTAAATAAGGCAAGAAACAACCCCAACACTTTCCCTCTTTGTTGTGTATAGGTGGAGAGATCTCGAAGCAAGCTGGCGAGAGGAATATTCTATGAAATCATCTTCATCACCCTCTTGGTAATATGCTTATTTTATCATATCCGCATTTACCTTTCTCTTTTCTTAGTCTTGTTCTTTACTTCTCAAAACTATTAGATTAGACTGTTAATCCTTTCTCAGGATTCCATCCTCATTTCTTTGGTTATCTAGTCATACGGATGCCAGTGCGCCTCAGTGTCATCCTAGATTCGTGCTTCTATGCTTGGACAGAGCGCTACCGGGGATGTAGAGTTGACTCTGGAAAGTGACTCGTCTACTCTCCCTTTAATTCCTTGGATTGCAGAGTGATCAAAGGACATACAACCTTCATCATTCTCATCCTTTCTATCCAAACCTTCCTTTGAATTGAGGTAAGTTAGGGCATCCTTTCCGTTCCTGGCCTTTTTTGACCTGGGGCCTTGCAGTGGTTGGTCCCCCTCTCTTACAGTTTCACATCCAACACCATTTTAACCTATTATCCACAAATTAATAATCAAGCAGAGGCAACAAACAAAACCATACTAAACATCCTTAAGAATATTTCCAATGATGTTGTTCATGATTGGAACATCCACTTTAACCCTACACTATGAGCATATCAAACTAGAATTTACACACCCACAAGTGCCACCCCATATTCCCTAGTCTTTGGATTTCAATAAATTTTACCTATCGAGGTCGAGCTCCCATCACTTAGAGTTTCTCTACAAAATATCAGTGATGATGAAGAATATATAGTTTCTAGACTACATGACTTGGAATTTCTAGGAAAATGACATCTCAATATACTCAATCACCTACAAATCTATCAAAATTTTATTCATCGTAGTTACAATAAGAAGGTCATCTCATGAAATTTTGAGATAGGAGACTTGGTACTTAAGGAAAATCAAAAGAATCAACAAGAATGTGAGAAGAAAGGGAAATTTGAACCTAACTGGTTAGGACCCTTTGTCATCAAAACAACTTATGGATCAGGAGCATATTATCTCACCACACTTGAATAATAACCATTAGATGATCCTATCAACAACAACCACCTAATCAAATTTGACGCTTGATCCTCAAAGTATCTTAAGTGAAAAATACAAAAAAAAAGTAAAAAAAATAAAAACGAGTAAAGAGAAATAATCCACTATAGGGTGAAAATCCTTTTGGTGTCACCTTGGGTAAGTACCATGGTGAAAACCTATTTACATATGTTATAGGTAGAAACCAAATTCCACCATCTTTTAGCACTTTCATCTATTCACCATCCATAATAAAATATTTTTCATATAACTATCACCCCTATCTTGGCTTGATACTAGTCCATTGTAAGATCATTCATCCTAGTTTAGGGAACCAAATCATAATAAATCTATATAGTCCATTTCATGAAATAATAAATCCTTTCCTAACTAGGGGCATTTTCATCAACTTAGTGTTTGGATTGAATCCTTGAAGTCAGTCTTAGAGGAAACAAAAAAATGCCACACATTTCATAGAATCGCTACATACAATCCATATTAAACACACCCATTCATAACATTTCATAATAAGTCCACATCACACTCACTCACCATAATATCAATAAATTTTCCATTGCCTAGGAAAAGGATTGACACAAACACAAACCATGTAACATCCCAACACATTGAGTGTTCATTGAAACAATCATAAATAGGAGATTCTTGCTAAACTATCTACAACATATTGATCAAATTTCCAAATTTTATAAAACACATCCTATCCAAAAAATTATGTCCTAACGGAAGCATCGTTCTTAAAATGGGCATTATCCACTATTGAGCATTTATTTTCTAGCAATAAAATTTGATAGTTGTTGATCTGTTTGGTCCTTGATTCTTTATATTACTCTATTTATCTTATTGTTCTATTCCAATGTTCCTTGAGGATATCTCAAAATTATTAGAGGAACAAGAATGGGGCAAGGTCATTTCTTTCATATGTTGTGTTTGTGGAATTTTTGAAGTGTTTCCATGATAGTTTGACCCTTGTGTGTATTGGACTAGATTTTAGCATTAACAAATCACCCTATGTATATAAGGTCATCAATCACATTTTTTACATTAGGGTTATCATGTTGTGAATCTATGTTCCCTTGTACATTCTTAGAAGGTTCCATCATGTTGAGTATATTTAAGAATAATCCTTTTTTGATTTGTCTTCATCCTAGCAATGGATACTAAAGTCACCAAGGTTTTTCTCAACTTGGTGTACATAGATTCACTTGTCATGTATAGAAAAAATTAGGCAAAAGGATATAGATTATGCCATGGCTTATCATGCTTTGGTGTTCATACATCTACTTTCCACATAATAAAACACTCTATGATGATAAAAAAATAACATCAAATAGAAAGCACAATATCTATCATTATCTTTTGATATCACATATATATTAATCTATCTCTATCTATCTATCTCATTTCTATCTACTTCATCTCATTCACCATATATGGAATTAAGTGGCATAGATCAACAATCATCATTTCCTCATTGATCTTCTAATATATTAACTTTCACCCATTCATGTGGGTATGTGTAGGATCATCATGGAAAAAAGAGGCCCTTAAGTGGCAATAAAATTCGGAAAAATCAGAGTTAGGCAACTTGACGTAAATATTTGAATAATTTATCTATATTATTTCAAAAATATGTAAGAATAGAATGTGTATAAAATTGAATGTAGTTTCTAAACTAGTAGGTTTTTTTTTTTTTTTAAAATAAATTTGGTGAAAATTTGAAATTTCAATGCAGTAGTACTTAAATTTTAGGGAAAAAATAAGAAGTAGGTGTCTGTCTGACCACCCTAACCACAATAAAATGATAATATTGTTTTATAATATTTTAGATATCAGTAGAGGACTCATGTCCCAATGTGATTCATATTTTTTTGTAATTTTTTTCCAAGTAGATAATTAATTATGATTTTTTAATTCTAAATTTTGAAAAATATAAAAAACTCGTATGTCTGACCACCTTAACTTGGTCAAAACTTCATGAAATTCAATTTTATATTTTTTAATCCTATAGTATATGAAGCATAGAATGTGACGCATGTTTCAGATTCAAAAAATGTGATACCGTTTGAAAGCTATAGATGTTTTTCAATCAACCTATCAATCGGGACTTTAGTTGTAATTCAAATAGAAAATTAATAATAATTATTTATTAAATTCAAAGTAAAGAATAATTTATATTGGTGGAAAGCTGAGAATCTCCTTTAAAAACCCTTTTTGTTTCATCAATTTTGGGTAAAAAAAAAGTCATTAGCCACATGGGCCATCATATCACTTACATATCGCCACTTTTTGGCCCATCATGATCTTGCACATACCCATCTATTAGGACACAACTAAAGACAAATCATAGTACATCCATATAATCAATATATCCTACATACACATGTGTTAGGATCCATATAATACATCTCATAGAAATATCCATCACCACATATATTATAATCATCACAAGTATATATCTTGCATCCATTATATCCATATCATACAAGTCACATAATTTCTCATTATATACCCAAAATACAAATGTACCATAAGAATTGTATCTAGTCTATCCATAAAATCATCAAATAGAAGTCATAAAAACATCACATAAATCAAATAGGATCATATTATCATATCTCATCACATATATATCAAAAATATAATGTTTCATGATGTACATTGCTATACAAATCCTACCCAAGGGCTCATCAAATAAAAATATAAAATATATCATGCCCTCAAGCCAAAATCATGTGTCTACAAAATAAGTACATAAACTAAAATTCTTGGATCTATAGAGATCTCCCTCTCTCTGATTGGGTAGAAGTATCTCATTACCCTAATGGACTTGGAGCCTATGACCCTCTCACCCTTAATTTCCACTCTATCTTGGTAGTGATATAGGAGGTGGTGGCCCCATCACTCCCTCACTCACAAATCTTTGTGATCTTGATCTCTCAAATCTATTGCATGTATAATTGGGATCTCATTGATCTAGTGGTGCTACTCCCTCATACAGACCCCTATAGTACATGGCCTCCTGTGCATAACATCCAATATTTGTGATCATCATTGTAGCAGGACCCTGTGTAATCTATCAAATCCTTAGGAATCACTATTCTACTCACTTAGACTAAATATTGTTGCATCCCTCTCTATCCTCAATCCCTTAACCTATATTTGTAACCCCTGCACCTATGTTTGTGCACTCACTAACTATTCCTATAAACTTTGTACCTAGGCCTACAAGGCTATAAATTGATCATTCCCATCATGACCCATCTCCTCATCCCCTACTAGTGGGGAGTGCATTGCCTCAGATCCTACTAGTGGAGACTATATTTCCTTCTCTCCCACTACATATGACAACATTTCCTATTTTACCATAGATTCTAAAACCACTACGGGTTGAGCACTAGGTCCTAATCCTCCATCTCCTCTATCATGACCACCCCCTCCATCATCCCATGCTCAACGTGGTGACACACTCACCTATCTATTCTCTTCTCCTCTCCTATCTCTAATTGTTGTACTCCATCATCCCCACTTATAAGATTTTTCAATCATATAGGTCTCATCCCAACCCACCATCTATCATATTCTTCTGTAGTCCCTGCATCCACAACATCTAGTCTCGACACCCATCGCATTAGAACCAACCCCTAAAATTCTATAATTAATTTATTTTTACTAATCATTGATCCCATATGCACTGCCTCTCTAGAGGTATGAGAAAATATCACATCCTCAATTGGTACATCCTGATGATCCCTAAACTATCTGCATATCCTATCTAGAAAATATAACTCAATAATTTGAGTCATCCTCTTGATCAAATAGCACCTTTGTTGACAATATAGTTGATTTCCCCCATCATCCAACCATGCCTCTAATTGTCTATATGGCCTCCATGTGAGACTCACCAAGTCATCTATGACTCATCGCCAATACAAAACATATCCTAGGCTGTGATATGTTATTTTTTTATCATAATGATACACATAAAAATACCCAGGTACTCGTGCTCAATCTACCATTGGTCACATGATTGCTATGTGCTCCAATGCCCATAGCACTGCCAATCAACACAAGGGTTGTTCAAGTTGCTCTCTTATGTGTGTGACGGAACTAAAAGGATTGGGAGTCGGAGCAAAGATGAAACAACTGAAGTTGGGCATAGTGCATTTGGAGCGGCACTTCCTTCCGCGGGGACCTTGTTGATTGGAATGAATCGATTGCACATGGACCCCACCCATAAACAATTCCATTATCTAGCATCCACTCAATCACACTCCCATATCCAATAGAAAAGCCTCAAATCTTCCTATCAAGTACTAAAATTTTGCTAATCACCACTGCCAACAAAATAGGTAGGGTTTCAAATTGTTCCTTCATATAGCTCAAGCTAATCTCATAGTCCTCAACCCTAAGATCATCTATCATAAACACTCAGTTGAGTGCTGACTCCCCACCATTTGTGTCATACACTACCCACTTCCCATGGATTGGGATATATAGAATCCTCCACACATCCACTAGGGTGATCGTCTCCTTCCCGTCGATGATAAAAAGGAGCTTTTCTTACTTTACCATCTCTTGGCTAACGTTGTCATCATCAACCTATGTGCTTTCATCTCCAGCATATAGTTGATATGGAATAAACCAACTACTCCCAACATATCCTACTTATCCTCACTAATATTCCATGTCAACCTTTAAGCATTAGGATGCCTCTCATAAGACATCAATGACTCATGACCACCCTACACACATCAAGAAAAAATGCATAAACCCCAACCCAATGCATCATTTCTAGCATCAAATAACTCAAGATACTTTTAAACCACCCTTAAAGCTCCCTTCCACACATGTCAATATTAACCATTCATATTGGCATAGTTGTTGTAACCATTTATGTCTTTCATTCTCCAAGTGCATTTATGCCTCCCATATTTTTGTTTATGGCCAACACAAATGCATCATCGCTTGGTGCATATGCACCACCAGCCAACGCATATATTCCTTTGATAGTTGACGCTTATGCATCAGCAACACAAATGATCCTCTAACAGTCAGCACTCATGTGCCAATGATGCATAAGCACACAATCACCACTGGTTAGTGCATATGCACACGACCAAATGATGGTTCAAATGCATCACTAGCTAGTGAAAATGCGCCACTAGTTGGTGAAAATGCACCACTATCTTATGTAAATTCCCTCCCAAATGTAATATATATGTATACATATATATATATATATATATAACTATTTTTTTTTAACTAGTCTAAACAAATGCATTCCACCCCATACCATTTTCCAAAAAACTTAACCAACCCTACTCAAAACCCTACCCAAACCCTTGCAAAACCCTACCTTAAAATGCACAAAATATTCACACAAATGACAAAGAAATATAGAAACCCTACCATAGCTAGCACATGATCCCTCCACCTAAAAATTTGTACCCACTCTATGCAATGATCACCCTCCAAAATCCTTTCCATTATCTCCCCAAATTCACTCACAAAAAACCTTAGAGCTCTCCACTTCTCACAAACAAAATAGTGCAAATGAGGAGAATTAATCCCCCATCCATTTTTTATACCCTCACCCACACCCATTTTTCCTCCATTTTTTTCCAACCATTTCCTTCACCTTCATTCCCCTCATCAATTAACTTCAATCCAATTTATTAAATTTAACATTTTTCCACATTCTTCTTATTGGAATATTGTTGTCATTGATGTCAAAAGGGGATCAGAGGAGGGATGGAATTGATACTGCAAGTGAGGATGTTGGCATTAATGAAAAGTGTCATTGATGTCAAAGAGGACTAGATTAAAGAGAGGATGCAATTGATCCTAAAGGGTAGATTGTTGGCATGATGAAAAAAGGTATCATTGATGTGAATAGGCAAAATAGTGGTGTTCCTCGATGTTATGGAGATGCAGTGGACCTGGTTCTAGAAGAGTTGGTATATGTTATTGGTGAAAGGAGCATGTATCTGCAAATGCTGCAAAATTTATAAAATTTTGCATTATTATTATGCAATATTTACATGATGTTGTAGAAGGATCTTCTAGGTGTTTGAAGAATAATCTAAGGCCAAATTTGATATGGGTTTTCTGAGAGCTTCTTAGAAATATAAGTTACAGGTCCAAAGATTGAAGGATTTTCTCATAATGGAATTACTTGTGCTCTCTAAAAAAATTAAGGTTTACTAGTTAAACCCTAAGTTTGCAATCATGGTGCTCTAATAATTTTTCTATTTTTTCATTGGTTTCCTACTAAAGGTAACTGATCACATAAGTTATGACTTATTTCTTTGAATTCATGGGTATGACTAGCCCCTTCACCTTGTGTTTACCGGCCTAGCATATGTTTGATGCACTTAATATTTCCTAATTTTCAAATGAAATATTTGTCTTTGCTTAATCAGGGAGACTGCACCATATTGATAGTACTTACTTTGATGTCCCCTCGATAAAGCAATGAAGCTTGATCAGTGGTGGAGATCAAGCCTTGGAGATTGGATGGTGCTCGTCATCCCTCTAAGTTTTTTGTGGGTCCCGGCTATGCCTCGAGGGATATCAATGAATGATGATGATTGAATGTTGAAGATCAATGGTGCTCACAGTATGCACGATGGGACCAATAGAGGAAATAAATGAAGTTAGTGGAAGGTGATGTCACAATTGACAAGTGGCAACAAGTGGTTGCATGAAACATGGCTATGAGAAATAAAGATCAATGATGCCTACTTTCCCATGACACCTATGGTGGGACCCCATCCATGCCTAATGAGGCAGTGGGGAATAGTGGAGATAAAACTAAGTTTTGATCAGACAAAGGAGGAAGCCAGTAGTGGGTCCTGAAGATGCAAGTCAGACATGTTGCAACATACTGCTCAATCACTTCACATCATTATTGTGAAGTGAAGTGATAGGATGCTTCTCACGATGATCGATGAACTGGTGAAGGTGATGTCAAAGGTGGATAGATGGTAGTAGCCCTTTGATAGGCCAAAATTGAGGTAAAGAATAAATTGGATTCAGCTCGGTGTAAGTGCCAATCCAATGATCGTAAGCTCATGAAAGGTATCATGGAAATCTACAAAAGGGCTAAGAGTCATGAGATGAGTGAATATGAATGCATCCTATGAAAATAAACTTTCAAAAAATTAAACTAATTCTAGCAACGGGAACTATTAGTGTAATTAATTATTTATTACACTAGCATAAGTTAACTTAGGTCTTTATTTAATTAATTTAGTCCTAGGTTGCATTATTAGATAAATCATAAATAATTGGGTAATTCCCTTTTCCATGTTTGTAGTAGATAATATTCCTTCTAGAAGATGAGTTGTATTTTCTATAACTTATCTCAATTAGGTTATCATTCCCTAGGTAGGTTGTTAGGGTTTTCATGTTGTCACATGTAGTGTGATTTAGACACTTGGAAACATCTTGTGCATTCTAGGTTTTCCTCTTGCCTATTTAATCAAGAATGTGTACTCTTGTAACATATCTCATATCTCATAATAGAATATCTATTTGAATTCCATTGTTGCAACATTTTCTATGTGGTTGAATATTTCTTCCTAGAAAAGGTCCTCCATTGAAGACTACAGCTTCATCAGGGACACTATGCATCCATCATTCCAACATGGTATCAGAGCCTATGGGATGAGTTTGATACACTCATTACCTACGGTGAACATTCCAACAAGAGTTGTCACTTCCTAGAGATGTGATCTATTCTATTTTATTCAAGCAATAAGAACTGTACAGAAATTGCAGCAAATTTTGAAAACAAAAAATTAACCATAAATCATTGAATTCATAAAATCTTGAAGCACGAAAATCAATTTAAATTATTTATAAATATAAACACATAGAAATTACCATAGCTAAAATACCAGTTCAAACATTGCAGAACATAACCAACAACATAAAATGTACACACACACAACGTACCTTATAGAAATAAAATAAAGTGTGTACATTCAATTGGCTGCTGAAGAGTGGGCACTCTTCCTCCTAGTTAGACGATTGAAGAAAGACTGGCATAATTTATAAAGTTAACTCAGATGATAGTATTCAAAAAATAATATTAGTTTTTCATACATGTTCCTCCTACATGATATCTGTATAGATTTTGAATACAAAATAGAATGCTCATAGGTTAAAGTCTTATGGTCAGTTTTAGAGAAGAATCAAATAGCTACCACTCTTTCAAAACCAATTCCATAATAAGTAGACAAAATGACAAAATGAGAATTTTGTGGGGACAATCTTCAGAAGGAATATTTGCATGGAGAGTGAATCTTTGACAACAAATATTTTGTAAGAGTATGGTCAACAATCTTCACGTGGATTCTTCATTCTTTGTGGCTGCAAGAGACTGTTACAAATTTTAGTAATGTGGAGTAAATTCTTGATAGCTGAGGTAGCTAACATGATGGTAATAGAATAACAAGAAATAACCATATATTTCACTGGTGTAGAAGACCATTAATTATGTGGGAAGGAAATGTTGAGGCATCTTAGTTGGCAGCTGAGTTGGCATGTTTGTTGTAGCAGCTCCCTTTGCATAATGTTGAGTATTAAGAAACATCCAAGTCATCTTTAGCATAATGTGTACAAATATTTTGTAACAATAAAAAGAGACCAAAATAATTTGTTGGATAATTTATTTTCCAATGCTCATTGGTAAAAATAATATAATAATCATTATTTTATCTTAAATCTATATTAAATACCTCTTATGTATTTTAATAATATGCAACATAAATAGTATGATTTGATAAGAAAATGGAATTTAAGAATGGATATAAAGATGTATGAAATAGGCTGAAAAATGGCATAAATGGAACAATAATGGCTCCCATCACCCTCTAGCCCACTAAGATTTAGTGGGCCCATTGTTAGAGCTAATCATATAATGGGGGATGGTGTAGATTGAATGGTAGTTGATCCAATGATGATCACCACGTACACTCACATCACTGAAGAAGAAATAAAGGCATATGTGTAATAGCGATGTGTGATGTATGATTGACAACAAAGATCAAATGGAAGAGATCTAACAATGATCACTAAGGTGCTTCACATTGCAGAAATGAATGATGATGCCCAATGTATTGGAGCGATAAGCAATGGATGGGATCAAAGGCTTAGATTCAAAGGAGGAATATTGGAAGGTGTAGATGCAATGGAACCTCATCGGGGAGATAAATACATATCAGATGGAGCAGGTTCAGAGTCCCTTCAACATGGCGATGGAACATTAGCGAAGACCTTGGTGGGACCCGATAGGAAGGTGATGTGATGGAAGGTGATGTGTGTAGACAGATGGTGAAGGATGATTGAATAAGGTGATGACACGTGGTAGTAACCTGTAACCCTATGATATTCTTTGAGGGGGGTCTATGATATGGTAGTATAAAGCCCACCGGCTCATAGTGGTTATGAAGGAATCCAATAGTATAGCGATAGCGGTGGAGATAGAGTAGTGTGTGATCAATGAAAAATAAGGATGATGGTGTGGTGACAGATGGTAGCCTCTCACTGCCTTGTTGAGGTTTCAACCAAGTCCTATGGTATAGTGGGCTTGTGATTACTTAATATAAATGATAGAAATTCAAAAGGAAGGTTCATCTGATGGTAACTGTCTTAAAGATATTATGATGAATGAGGAATGTTGGATCATGGTGTGAAGTGATGAGATCGATGACCCAGATTCAAAGGAGAAGATATCAAATGGATAATTCTATGTAAATAGGGTTTCAACTAGTAGCCATCACAATGATAATTTAATTGGTCTACCTACTCTAGTGATCATCTGATTGGAGATTTGATCTTCAAGGTGGTGGCACAAATTGTAGAGGTGATTAAGATCATAATCAAATCACATAGTCAAGAGAATGTATTTAATGTATTCTAGGTTTAGGGTTTTGTTGGTTGTCTAGTTTAGAAAATTCAACAAATATGTATAGAGTGAGTGTGTGGCTCAATGAACTGGTAGCTTGCTAGAGATATCAGCAAGGGAAGGAGACCCTAACAAAGGATTGTAGATTATTTGGATGGTGGTATACATCTCGAGGTAGATATTGTAGATTGATGGAGTCAAGTAAAACAATAATACAATCAAAATATTTTTGATGGTGTATAGTCTACAAGAAGATAGAGAAAAGTGAGAGTAGTGTAGCAGATAGGGTATGCACAAATTATGTATGAGTCGAACCCAAACAAAAAGATCTTATATGGGTTAATATTCAAGTGCATAGGTGTAGTTACGAAAAGGTAGAACACATAATGTTCTAAGTGAAGAAGAGAGAGAGTACAAAGCAGAGGGTATGTGTTGCTAAGATTGTAGCATCAATAGTATAGTGAGTTGCAGAAAGTGCAACAATGTATTGAATGTATTGATGCATCATCAGGTTATGTAGAACCAATATTATGCATATATGAGCTTGTAATGTTGTAGAGGTTGTTGCCTCATTTGTACCGATTTGGTGCTCAATGTAGGTGGTGCAGGAGCACCTAGGAGAAACACCTAGAAAACACCTAGGAAACACTAGGCTAGGCAATTTTTATTTTTGATGTTATAAGGTCATGCTAACCATTGCTTTTGAGTGAGTGGCTTACTAAAGTACCTTGGTTAGGAGCTATCAGGAGTGGAAGAGATTTGGAGTTTTGAATACTCATGTTGGTTAGTTTCTAGGAAATTGGCAAAGGTGGCAAAATGGAACATTTTGCACTTTTGCCACCTTATAACCACAAAGTATGACCAAGAAGGATGTAAACAGTTTGGGAAACCTATTTAAGGGTTGCCTCGACCTATGTGGGAGGTTGGAAGGATTGGAAATGTTTGTAATTTGACATTTTCATGAATGACAAGCGAAGACAGTAGGAAGAATAACTGATTTTTTTGTATTTCTTCTTGGTAGTGTGTTAATGGTATAACCAGGCATCTAGATACATGTGGGATGTGATGTAATTGTCTTTCAAGCTTTGTGTGGTCAGTAGTTAGGCAATCTCATTGTTTCATAGGTTTGTTCTTAGATAGATTTGTTTTCTTCCACTACTAATCAGTCTCGTAAACTGTCAACCATGGAGACTTAGACCTTTGTCTTCCACTATACCTGGTGTATAGTCTATGGGGATTGAGGCTAAGCTCCATTCCTATACATAGATTAGGTCTAAGAGTCTTTAGGGGTCGATTGATCATGAGGAAAGTCTCTTCCTAGGCAAGCTTGGCAATGCTCGGCTAGGAAGGACAGTGCAAAACAAGCACCTAACTTGCAGGGGTGACCTCTCCTTGCTAAATCCCATGGTAGAAAGGTGGAAGGGTTCCTTACAGAGGCTTGGTACCAAGGAGGACATCCTAACAGTTCATTTGATGGGCAAACAAAATGACAATCCATCGGGTGGTCAGAAAATGGCTTAAACAAGCCTAAATTTGCTAAACTAAGTGTCAGGATAGAGTACGGACAGAGGAGGCTCCAAGTTCCAAAATTCTTTAAGATGTGGGAAAGGGTATCACAAATTCCAAGAAAATATTGGAATTCTTTTGGATAATTTAGGAGAACTACCTCATTCTCTCGGGAGAAAGACCTATTTTGAAGGCCTAGAACTAAGGAACCAAAACCCTAGATGAGGGTTTGGTGAAAGCGAAGGAAGAATGGAGTTTGGTGAACCTAAAAGAACCCTAGGAGGAATGTTGGAAGCCTGTAGAAACCTTTCTACACTCCTGCAAAGAGAAATTGAAAGGATGGAAGTATTTAGCCTTTAGGGAACATTAAGGGCTAGGGAAAAGAATGGCAGAGAGAGCACCAAGATTGACTTGGTTAGGAAAATAGAGATGATAGTAGGGCTGACCAAGAGAACCAGGGGTGCCTAGAAATCATTAGGGCCTATAGGTTAAGGTGGTGGAGAGTGACACCATAGGGAATTGCCAAGGTGAGACCCAAAGCATGGAACAGTGAGTGTTCCACCCAACCCTATCCTATCAGTAGGGGATTTATGTCTCCTTAGAGTTAGTCATCCTAAATCAAGAAGTTGGTGCTTCCTTGGGTTGGTGCCCTAAAATATTGCAACATAAGACTTATTTGTGATGATGGATTTGAGGAATAGAATCAAGCAACATTTGTCAACATGGTTTTTCCCATCTTGGTTTTTCCACATATATTTCATTTTATGGGCTTTTGTGTGAATGTGTGTTTATCTCTCTTTGTGTTTAGTTAATCTGCACATTAAGGGATAAATGAATTAATTTGTATAAGTTAGTCCAAGCTAAAAGAAGTAATCTACACAAAAGGTTTTAAGGGCTAATTTTTAAGATCTATTGATTCATTGTGCCCTATTAGTATATTTTTGTGTTCCAAAAATTGGTATCAAAGCCCTAGATTCCCTAGGAGAAGCTTAATCAGCTTAGGTAGATCTTGGTAAAGTGAACACAAAATGGTCAATCAAGAAGGCTCATCTACGGAAGAAGTATCTCTCTTTGATGGATCATATTGTAATATTTGGAGTAGTAAAACGAAAGCATATCTAAAATCATTAGGGTCTGATGTGTGGAGTTAGCTGAGAAGGGATACAAGGCTATTTCCACTCTTCCCACTGATATTGTTGGAAGGAAGGCTTATGAAGATAATGTTAAGGAAAAAATTTCTATTTTGATAAGGATGTCAAGATTGATTACTGACAAGGTTATACACTATGAAAAAGAACAAGAAGTTTGGAATGAGTTAAAGAGAATATATGAAGGTGATGACATCAAGGTGCAAAATTATGGAGGCGAGTTTGAAATTATAAAGACAAGAAAAGTTAAGAAGAGTGTAGAAACATGTAACACCCTGCCATGTAACCCTAGAGAAAGATGCAACTACAACGAAAGTGAACAATTTCTTTTCTTAAGTGTAATTAATTACAAGAAAAGTACACTACACTAACGCATTCATCCTCTAAGGTACGCGACTAGTCTTACAACTAAATCCCATAACATAAAACAATAACTTACTCATAACATATAAATTATTACTCATGAATCAAAGATCGTACTTCCAAAGCTTTAAATTACATCTCATAAGATAAAAGTACATAAAAGATCCATAGATTACATTCATTTCAAATAATATTTACAAAACTCATTTCTAAAATGAGGAAATCATTCAAGAATGTTACAATCACAAGAATCCTCCTCGAATATAATTGATGAGTGATACAAATACAAAGTATCCAACTGATACAATAAATCATAAGAATGAAACACAATAACTGGTACAAACAACCTCTGAAACTAGAAGATCCTGCCATCATGAATATAAGTGGGAAACCAATGGATTAAGGTGCATGTTCCACCCAACCAAGTGGTACCCAAAGGCCCACCCCCCATGCTAGGAGATAGTAACAAGGCTTCCTAGACAAAACCAACAACCTCTAGACACAAGCTATCACATGACTGAACTAAACAAATACAAGTACAACACTAACATAAAGGTTACATTGCTTCTAGAGTAAAATAATCAAGTATGTCAATTGAACCATACACACAAACTGTTGTCATAGGTGGAGTGTCATCACACAAGCTCAACATGGGTTACCCAATATGGATCTTCATAGGTTACCAACCCCCTATCTGGTTAAACCCTGGCAACCTCAACTGACGCCCAGCCCCCATTCTCACTCGTGTGGGGTCAACATACCTTTCGAAAGGAAAAGGTAGTTGATCTTCACCATTCTAGGCCCTCCCACTCATCCCAATCCCAAACGAGCACTTGAGTCATGAGTGAGGCTCACTTATCTAAATTAATATAAGATGCTACCTGAAACCCCTAATTACTTTAAAATTATATTTTTCACTTGATTAACTACTTTTGATAGATTACCCAAGTTACCTCTTTAGGGATCTAGCCCCTAACAAAATCCACTCCCCTACTGAAAACACAAATATCAAATCCAACACCCAAGGGTAACACAGTGCACAAATCCGGATAACAAATCCCACTCCAAAATATAGGAGGAAACACATCCTTGTTTGTGGTAATTGGGTGATTAACTGAATACAACCTAGTGCACTACCCAAGGGAAATCAAAGGGTTGAATCAAAAACTCACAACACCCCCAGTAAAACAACACCATCTGGAAGACTTACATACACAATTAATAGATTTCCCAAACAACGTGAATAGAAGAAAACACATTCAAAAGGGGAATTTAAGCAGGAAATAAATCTACCATTAGGATTTCCTAAATCCAATTTCCCTTTAGTGAATTACAGTAATATATTTCTCAAATTAACTAACTTAATAAAATTTCTCTCATAAATAGTAGAGGAAATCAAAACTATCTGTTAATTTTAATTTCTCAATTACTTTTAAATAAAAAGGTCAATTTCTTCTTTTAAAACATATCATTTTAAAAATCATCTAATTGTGCATTTAATGCATGCACCTATTTAAAAATATATTTAAATATTAAATTTATATACGCAATATATATATTTAAACATATACACTATTAAAATATTTATAACCAATTATTAAATACATACTAAACATATAAATATATATACATAAATATACATATATATATATATACATATAAATATATATAAAAATATACATACTTATATATAATTATATATATTATATTTTAACATTCATAAAACATTAATTAAAATATAACATAGTCGAATTATTCTTTTGGCGGATGAATTTTTACACAAGCTCGACATAATGTTCAGAGTGGGGGGGTTGTGCTTCCCACATAGCCAAAACCCCTATTGTGGGGAGTCATGGTTAGGAGGGCAGTGTTGGGCATTGCCTCCCAGTCGCCTCCCTTTGGGGGTGGTTGTGGGGCAACCCCCAAGCTTCCCCCAAACAAAACAATAACTTTTCGTTTATTTTTAACCTGGTGAAAATTTGTTGTACAAAAAAATTCTCCATAGTTTCCAATATAATTTTCTTCAATGAGGATCTTCTACAAGTTTTCAATTTCATATAAAATATTATATATATATATATATATGTATGTATATATATATATATATATATTTGTATATGTATATATTAATATATATATATAAATTTAACTACATGATTGCCCAGAAGGGCAAGTTTTTCACAATTTTTCCTTCAGAAAAGGATTTACAAAACTTTCCAGAGAACAAATTTTACACAAATTTTCTACAGAACATTGTTTCAACTTTTTTCACAGAGGTTTTCGAATTTCTTCTCGGGGCTTTCATTTTCCTTCTAGAGGTTTTTTACAAATTTCCAGAGGTTCTCTACAAAAATTTCATAGGGAGATATAAATCCATTTCAATGGAAAATTTTCCAAAACCTCTACTGTTTTCTTCTGGGAATTTCTATTTTTTTTTTAAGGAAGACAATATACTTTAATAACTTTTCCAAATTGAAATTAAAGAAAACAAATAAGGAACTCGATTCCAGATGCTTGAGGATATGAAGATTGAAGTAGAGATTCTTCCAATTAACCCAAGCCTCCTTCAACAAAATAAAGCTTCTTCCAGAAAAAAAAAAACAAAACAAATCCAAAGCCAAAGTATTTTTCCCGAGATTATCCTTCCCCAAATTTTCAACCAAACCAATTCAACAACCCATTTTAATTTTTAACAACCTCTGCAAAAAAAATATCCTCCCCCCTTCTGTGAAGTAACCTCTTTCCTCATTCATTAAAGAAAATATTCTCTCCATGAAACAATTTTCCCAACAATCGTAATTAAAATTTCCCAACACATTTCAAAAATCAAATATCTTCTCAATCAATACTCAGATAATCCCTCTAGATATTTTATAGATATTAATGCATTTTAATAATTCAAATCACATAGTATTTTCTAATTTAAATGAAATCTAATTAATTTAATTACTTAATAAAATAAATTTAATCATAAGATTAAATCATTTTACCAAATAAATCAAATTAATTAATTAAATTAAATTCAAAGCTTCTAACACAATAATCAAGATTAATTAAATAATCACCTAAAACATTTAAAGCATATATTTCCCTTAAACATACCTTGCAATATAAATAACAAGGAGGCAAAAATGGACAACAAGATAACAAAACATGACCAATTAAAACTAATGACACACTATGACTAGGGTTGTGGCTTGACAAGGGAAACCCAGTTACTATCTCCCAATCAACTAATCATTGGGCAATGGACACACTCAAACCTATGAATCCAGGTGGAGTCGATGTCTTGTACCTACAAACCTGCCATCAAAGAATATGTCGAACATGCATATATATCATAATCAATCACACTGTGGAGAGAGAATTGTGGAATCACAGAGTGCTCGATTGCAAGCGAGTGATGCAATCCCATTCCCTTCACCAATACAATGTCACATCAAATTGACAAATCTACAACATCAATAAATTGTAGATGAGCATATAAAAACATCAACTCAAATAAACAACTATGCTAATCAAAAAGCATGTCATAAACAATAAACATCAAAATAATGTACCATCACATCATAATATAAAAACCAACATCGCTCCAAATCTAACAATCAAATAATAGCATAGTATCATGGTCTATCAAAGTAAAGGTACTGTCAGAAAACATAATCATATCAAAGAAACGCATTGTTTGAACATATCAGCAAAATGAAGGGGTGCTACAAAACATCCATGAGAGATGTTGTGGATAGAAGGGAGATGATAGAAGCGTCTACATCTGGATCTGAGAAGGCTAATGAAGAGGAAGTTGAGTTCATCAAAAGACCAAGGAACGGCTCCAAAAAAACATAGAGGTAAGCTACCCCCAAAAGTTTTAACTTTGGTAGAATAAGTCTTCATGTTGCTAAATTTTTTCAAGATGAAAAAGATGACTCTAAGAAAGAAGAGGACAATTAAAAGAAAAATAAGAAGAATCTACACAAAAAAGAAGAAAATAGGTTATCAGTTATTTTTTACAGCTGAGATGATGAACATGAGAGTCTATGAGATTGAGGGGAATGAATCCATGTCCATGGATTTTGGTAAAACTTTTGAGGAAGAATTTGAAAGGACTAGTGAAGAAGAAGAAGTGGACCTAGAAGGTAAACTCATCCATACTTTAGATGAGGTTAAAAGGTTGAGAAAGGAGAATGAAGAATATAAAATGTATGCACAAGAGGAGATTGATAAGCTAACCAAGGCTCTTAAAGAATCTAATCAAATGGTGATCAGCTTGAAGATAGAAGTGGAAGAAGAAAAGAGAGTAGAAGATGTAGTTAAATCTGAACTAGAGCCTAAATTAGTAGAACACATGAAGTTGGAAGTGGAAATAGTGGCCTTTGATAGGCCAAAACTAGGGCAAAGAATAAACTAGACTCGGCTTGGTCTAAATTTCAATCTAGCGATCGTAATATTGTGAAACATATTGTGGCAATTTGCACAAGGGCTAAGAGTTGTGAGAACTTTCAGCAAATCAAACTAATTTTGGCAATAGGAACTATCACTTCCTAGCAACAGGAATTGTTCTCTTCTAGTCAAGCGATAGGAACTATATGGAAATTGCAGAAAATTCTAAAAATAGAAACTTAACCACAAATGATCAAATTTATTAAATCTTGAAGCACAAAATCAATTTAAATTATTTATAAATATAAAAACACAGAAATTACCATATCTGAAATACTAGTTCAAACATTACAAAACATAACCAATAGAAGAAAATGTACACACACACAATGTACCTTACATAAATAAAATAAAGTATGTACATTCAATTGGTTGTTGAAGAGTGAGCATCCTACCTCCCAATTAGCCAATTGAAGAAAGATGCTTATAGAATTACCAAGGTTAACTCACACAAAAGTATTTAGAAAATGATATCATTTTTTCATCCATGTTTCTCCTACATGATAGCTTTATAGATTTTGAATACAAAACAAAATGCTCACGAGTTAAATTCTTATGGTCAATTTTAGAAAAGAATGAAATAGCTGCCACTCTTTCAAAATCAATTCCATACTAAGTAAACAAAATGACAAAATGAGAATTTTACAGGGACAATCATCACAAGGAATATTTACATCAGATCACGACCATCTTTTCTTGCAACTTTAGGAGATAATACATGGAGATTGAATCTATGATAGCGTAATATTGAAAAGGAACCACATAGATGTTTTGGAAGTACATGCATGTGGATTTTCCATCCTTCCTTAGTCGAAGTAAATCATTTAGCTAAGAAAGCAATCTTTCTTAGCATATTAAACTAATTTTATAACAATATGCTAACCATGAATTGATGATAAAAAAATAACCATAATAAGTTGTGCAAATGATCCCCATGGTTATAGTAGATTCAATAATATGGATAGAAAATGTTGAGGCATCTTAGTTGGAAGTTGAGTTGGAACTTTTATTGTAGTAGCTATAGTGGCATGCATATGGAGGCACATACAAGTCATGTGCAGATGAGATGACCACAATAATCTATATTTTTAGTTGTTGTTTTGCAGAAACATTGGAGTATTAACTTAGTATAACATATAGACCCTCTAGCAGTAACAAGAGCCCAAAATAATTTGTTGAATAATTTATTTTCCAATGCTCATTAGTAAGAACAATATAATAATTATTTTTCATTATTTTATCTCAAATCTATATTAAATACCTCTTATGTATATTAATCATATGCAGCATAAATGGTATGATTTGATAGGAAAATGGAATATAAGAATGGATATAAAGATGTATGAAATAGGTTGAAATATGGCATAAAATGGAACAATAATTGCTCTCATCGTCCTTAATAAAATATTTAGAAAAGGATAAGGAGCATATTGATAAAGGCTTAAAGTTGAAAGGTGGCTCTAAGATGTTAGATGAGTTGATCAAATCACAAAAGCCATTAAGACCAAGATCAAGAACAAGAGTGAAGATTGACCTTGGTTGTGAGAAAGGGAAGAGTCCTACTTCTAGAAGATTATTTGATAGATATAGAGAAGAAGAAAGATGATGCACAAAGGAAGAGAAATCATATGCAAGTAGTACAAAGGTAAATGCCTCTAGAAATGAAAAATCAGAAAAAGGCACTACTGAAGTGAAGAAAGAAAAAGAGGAAAAGGATCTTGCAGCTGATATGAAGAAGGTTGAAGAAGAAAAGAGACTTGCTATAGAAAAGAAAAAGAACAAACATTCAGCTCTTGTTTATAAAAAGAAGAGGTCTACAATAGATAAGAAGATGAATAATTTAGTCCCTGAGGATTTGAGGAAAAAATGGCATACGAAGAGAGTTGATGTAGAAAGACGTACAAGGATGAGACATGCCAAGATGTCAAACCAAAGAAGACCACCTCATCCCACTCAAAGCAATTCTATGACCAGGTACTCCACATATTTTTATGGTTACTATTATACCTATAATCAATTTTTTCATAGGGCTAGAGAGTGTAGGGTTGCACTCAGGAGGAGCACAAAATATGTGAATAAAAATTTATTTACTCCTATAGTGAACATGAATGTAATGTGTTATAACTGCAATAATTTTGGTCACATACCTAAATATTGTAGAGCAATTCATGTAAGACCAATAGCACATTATGAAAGAAAGAATATGTCCCCCAAAGTGAACAATGGTTCACATATTCTTGAGAAGAAGGTTAACAAGATAGAAAAGAAACTAAAGATGGTATGGAGAGTGAAAGGTCAGTAGGCAGTAGTCAATGTGGTTTCTCTTGCCTTACTTCACTAAATCTTAGTGATAGGGCACTATTCTAGGGGAAGCTTAATTGGTACCCTATTCATCCCTAGAAGTGAAAAGGAGATCAATTCAAGTAAAATAAGTTTTACAAATTTCTAATGACTTGATGGTTGTAGATTTATGGTCACAATCTTTCTCTTTGTAATAGTTTTCAAAGAGGAAGAACACTCATAGCTGAAGGAGAAGGTACCTATGCATGTGCTCTATTAAGAGAAATGCTCCTTAACTACAAGGAGAAGAGATATATCTGAGGGGGAGTTTTTCTGTAAATACACTCAAAATTTCTTTAATTATAATTGGTATAGAGTAGTTCCAATTGGTGGAAAATCATTGTGAATTGGTTCAGAACAGTCTAGTTGGTACAAATCCCAAAGTGAAGCAAATGCTCAAGTATGTTTAGAAGAGAATGGAGAAAGGTCTAAGGGGGAGCTGCCATAGGTGCCAAATTAATGTTATACTTGATACAGTTCAATCTTTTATATCAATTAGTATAGAGAATAAAAGGAAAATATCTACAATTAGTATTAGACCTAATTGGTTCAGAGTATGAATGGAACTTAACTAGCATAAGAATGGTAATTGGTATAGAGAGGTTGGAGCATATGGTTTTCCCATTGTGATCAAAGGTTGAGAGAAACAATTGGTATGAGAGCATAAATTGTCTTCAATTGGTATTAGTCAAAGGGGGAGAAAAATTCCCTTCGCTATTGCCAAGGAGAAGTAAAGGCTGCAACAACATGGTGACCTAAGACAAAGATGTTCAGGAGTGTGACCCTTTTCCATTGATGTCAAAGGGTGATAAATTTGTGCAAATTCTCAAACAAGTGAGCATGGGAGAGAAGTAGGAAAATTCTCATAAGGTTGATCAGAGGATCAATGAACTTAGATGTTATCCACCTTTGGTATCAAATCATTGGCTACAATTTGAGCATTTTGTTCTTTTATCAATGACAAAGAGGTAGATTTTTGGCATATTGTTGTCATTGATCCAAAAGGGGATCAGAGTAGAGGTGGAACTAGTCCTACAAGTGAGGATTTTGGTATTATTGAATAGTTTCATTGATGTCAAATAGGAGATCAGAGGGAAGATGGAATTGATCCTAAAGGGCATATTGTTGGCATGATGACAAAAAATGGCATTGATGTGAATAGGTTGAATAGTGGTGTGCCTAGATTCTATGGAGATGCAATGGACCTAGTTCTAGAAGAGTTGGTACATGTTGTTGGTTAAAGGATCATGTATCTGAAAATGCTGCTAAATTGTTCAAATGTTGCATTATTGTCATGCAATATTTACATGATATTGTAGAAGGATCTTCTGAGTGTCTGAAGAATAATTTAATGTTGAATTCGATATGGTTTTTTTTAGATCTTATTAGAAATATACATTATAGGTCTAGAGGTTGAAGGATGAGCTCAAAATGGAATTACTTGTGATATCGAACAAAATTATGGTTTACTGGTTAAACCCTAAGTTTACAATCATGGCACTCTAACAAGTTTTATATTTTTTTGTTGACTGCCTACTGGAGGTAACTGGTCACATAAGCTACGAATTATGTCTTTGAAGTCGTGGGTGTGATTGACCCCTTCACCTTATGTTTATCAACTCAAAAAATATTTGATGCACTTAATATTTCCTGTCACAAATGAAATATTTGTCTTCGCTTGGTGGGGGAGACTGCACCATATTGATAGGACTTGCCTTGAAGTCCCCTTGACATAGCGATGAAGCTTGATCAACAGTGGAGATAAATCCTTGGAGATCAACAATGGAGATAAATCCTTGGAGATTATATGGTGCTCTCCAACCCTTTGAGTTTTTGGCGAGTCCTGGCTACACCCCGAGGGATGGCGGGGAATGATGGTGATCAAATTTTGAAGATCAACGGTGCTCACAGTATGCACGGTGAGACCAATGGAGGTGGTAGAAAAAGTTATTGGAAGGTGATGTCATGATTGACAGGTGACAACAATTGGTTGCATCAACTAGGGATATGAGAAATAAAGATCAATGGTGACTACTTGCCTTCGACACCTATGGTGGGACCCCATCCATGCCTCATGAGGGAGCGAGGAACAATGGAGATCAAACTAATTTTTGATTAGATGGAGGACGAAGCCAGTAGTGGGTCCTAATGATCTAAGTCAAACACATGGTGACATATCATTCAGTCACTTCACATCACTATTGTGAACTGAAGAGATAGGATGGTTCTTGTACTGAGCAATGAATAGGTGAAGGTGACATCAAAGGTGGATAGATGGCAGTAGACCTCCAACCCGCTAAGATTTAGTGGGCCCATTGTCAGAGCTACCGATATAGTGGGGGACAATGTAAATTGAATGGTGATTGATCCAATGGTGATTTCCATGTACGTTCACATCATTGAAGAAGAAATAAAGGCATGTGTAATAGCGATGTGTGATGTATGATCGATGATGGCTATCAAAAGGTAGAGATCTAATGGTGATCACTAAGGTGCTTCATATTGCAGAAATAAATGATGATTCTAAATGCATTGTAGTAATAAGTGATGGAAGAGATCAAAGGCTCATATTCAAAGGAGGAAGATTGGAAGGTGCAGATGCAATGGCACCTCATCGGGGAGATAGATACATAACAGACAGAGTAGGTTTAGAATCCCTTCGACACGATGATGGAATATTAATGAATACCTTAGTTGGACCCAATAGGAAGGTGATAGTGATGGAAGGTGACATGTGTAGATAGATGGTGAAGGATGATTGAATAAGGTGTTGACATGTGGCAATAAACCACAACCTTGTGACAATCCTTGAGGGGGGTCTACGGTATTGTGGTTGAAATCTTCCCAACCCACAGTAGTTATGAAGGAATCTTGTGGTATAGTGATAATAGTGGAGATAGAGTACTGTGTGATCAGTGACAAAGAAGGATGATGACATGGTGACAGATGGAAACCTCCCACCACCCTGTTGAGGTTTCAGCCAAGTCCTACAATATAGTGGGCTTGTGAATAATGAAGATCAATAATAGAGATTCAAAAGGAAGGTTCATCCAATGGTAAAGTTTTAAAGATATGACGATGAACAAGGAACGTTGGAATGTGGTGTGAAGTGATGAGATCGACAGCCCCATATTTAAAGGATAAGATATCAAATGGCTAAGTATGTATAAATAGGGTTTTGATTGGTAGCCGACACAATGAAATAATTTAATTGGTCTACCTACTCCAAAGACCATCTAATTGGAGATTTTATCTTCAAGTCGGTAGCACAAATTACTAAGGTGATTGAGATCAGAATCAGAACACATAGTCAAGAGAGTGAAAATAATGTATTCAAGGTTTAGAGTTTTGTTAGTTGTCTAATTTAGCATATTCAACAAAACTATACAAAGTGAGTGTGCAGATCGATGCACTGGAAGCTTGTTAATAATGTTAGTAGGGGAAGAAAACCCTAACAATGGATTCTAGATGATTTGGATGGTGGTGCACATCTCGAGGTAGAGATTACAGATTGGTGGAGTCAAGTAAAAGAAGAATGCAATCAAAATATTATTGATGGTGTATAGTCTTCAAGAAGATAGAGAGAAGTGAGAGTAGTGTAGTAGATAGGGTATGCACAAGCAATGCATGAGTAGAACCCAAACAAAAATATCTTATTTGGGTTAATATTCAAGTGCAGAGGTGCAATTGTAGCAAGGTATAACAATTAATGCTCTAAGTCCAGAAGAGAGAGTCCAGAGCTGAGGGGATGTGTTGCTATGATTACAGCATCAGTAGTAGAGTGTGAGTTGCAGAAAGTGCAACAATGTATTGAATGTATTGATTCATCATCAGTTTAAGCGAAACCTATTGGATGTTGTGGTTGCATTTCTCATATGTGGTTGTCATTTAATTCAACACTATTAGCATTGATGATGTTTAAGGTTGTATATGTCGAATATATTGAGAAAATTATAATAAATATATTGTAGGCAGCCAGTGGAGCTGAGAAGGTTAGAATGTTGGAAAGTTTTATACGTTGAAGATCTGAAGGTGCACATCAAAGGTTTTTTTCTTCAGCCTATCTAGTGTTTTTTCTGAAAGTTTCAGTGGTATGCATCAAGAATTAAGGAAGTTATGAAGTTCTGTGTTCCTAATATTATTCAGCTACTGTAGCAAGTGTTTCTGGAAGATGAGATTGCAAGTCTGGTAAATTTCATTATTGTGTATGTTGTTGTGATGTTCAGAGATGTTTCTAGATTGTGCTCTATCAGTTTGGTATGTCTGCATTGGCTGATGTGTTCGTGATTGAAGATTTTTCATTGTATGCTTGAAGTTTTCATGTTCTTGGCCAACATGATGGTGGTAGAGTGTTGTAGATCTTTATGATTAATCTTTTATCGTTCGGAATGTTCGAGGATATTTTTTTGGGTCCTCACTATGTTGTGATTGACTTGTGTTGGTGTGAATTAATATTTATTCATTTAATTAAGGCTGACAGTTGTAATTCATTCTTTATTTTAGGCCGACAAAGTTGTTGATGTAAATCCATGTAGCGGATATATATGAGTGGTTTTTTTCCTCACTTTGAGGTATGCTCTGTGTGTGCAAGTGATGTAAATGTGAAAATAAATGTCAAATCATTCAAGCCAAGAGAAGAGTGTGAAAGAGATTGAGCAGAGTGTGGGAGAGTTTGTAGAATTTTTTGTGTGCCTAATCGAAACTATAATCAGGCTTTTGTAGAAGCTAATTTCTCAATTCAAACTCATCAGATGGATTTAATCTGATTATTGTATGTAAGGTAGTGAGCCTTCCTCTGAGCAGTGTGCTCTAAGCAGTGTGTCTGAATGCAAGTGCATTCCCTATTCATTCTTCATTATACTTTTAACAAGGTATCATCTTGTGGACTAACATCCATCGTGGTTTTTCCCCTAACAGGGTTTCCACGTATAAAATATTGGTGTTCATGTGTCTTTGATGTGTTATTGATTTATGCTTGCACTGTTAATTATCAGATCTGATATTTAAGGTTGATTAATGCTGAATAAGTTTGATTTTGGTAACAACTGATTCACCCCCCTCTCAATTGTCTATCCTTATTTTTCTAAAATGTGGTATCAGAGCTAGTTCCTCTAAAGAGAAAGCCTAACAGCTTGAGGTGATCCAAGATGGCATCATACAAGAAGGATAGTCCTATATTTGATGGTACAAACTACACTTTATGGAAATTTAGAATGGAGTGTCATTTGAAGTGCATTGGGGAAACCTTCTGGAATATTACACAAAGTACATATGCTATTCCTCAGAATGGTCCCTCCTCTAAAGATGAGATCAAGCAAGCAGAAGCTAATACCAAGTCTATTGAAGAATTGTTGAGTGTTTTGATAGATTCATAGATGACAAATGTGATAGGATTGAATACTGCACACCATATTTGGAAAAATTTGGAAACATTGTATGAAGGAGATGCACTAGTGAAAAGTGCTAAGCTACAAAGTCTAAAACGAAAGTGGGAAGACGTGAAGATGAGAGAAAATGAGAAAATCCTCTCTTTCTCTCTAAAGATAAATGAACTGGTGATGAGCATTAGATGTGCTGGTGGAAACTTGGATGAAGAAGAAATTATGGCTAAGATACTTAGGTTTGTACCTCCCTCCTACAAAACAAGATCTCATGCTATTGATGAACTTGGGATAGTGACAAATATGATAAGAGACATGCTAATTGGAAAACTTGGTGCCTTTGAGTTAAGTGAATTTGGTGAATCTTCTCCTAAGACTGAATCTGCATTCAAAGCTACTATGTCTAGAAAAATCCAACAAAGATACAATCCGGGAGAGAGTTCCAAAAGGACATTCAAATATGAAGATGAGATGAAAACGATTGAAGATGAAGAAAGAGAACTAGAAGAACTAGAAGCATTGATTCTCAAAAGAGAATCCATAGTTCATGGTAAGTGCAAAGGAAAGTTACCTATCAAATGTTTTTCTTGCAATAAAATAGGATATTTTGCATCTAGATGTCTTGAAAGAGTTTTAAGTACAAACCTGACAAGACTAGATTTCAAAGGAAATTATATTATGTTGAAGAAGGTGTAACTGATGAAGAATCTGATAAAGAAACTGGAAATGAAGATGAATGAGTATTCATTTCTATCAAAGAAAATGGTGAGGTGTCCATTGAATCTACTAGTAATGTGAATGTTGAGAAATCTCTTGCAGCAAAAATTGAAGAAAAGGATGAGTGGGTAATTGACAGTGGATGCTCACATCATATGATTGGTGAAAAAATTAAGTTTGTAAGCTTAGAAGACTATGATGGTGGTGTTTTAATATTTGGAGACAGCACTTCTAGTGTGATTCATGGTAGAGGCACTATTTCTTTGGTGGTAAGAATAATATTGATAATGTTCTTTATGTAGAAGGCTTAAATCATAACTTGTTGAGTGTTCGACAGATGGTAGACAAGGGTTACAATCTTTAGTTCAAGGATGGTAAATACAGGATAAGGGGATATTCTAGAAATGTGATTTCTTTAGGTACAAAGACAAAAGGTAATATCTTTCATTTAAGTGCTACTAGTGAAAGTTGTTTAATTGCTCATATTGATGTAAGCTGGTTATGGCATAGGAGGTTGTGTCATGTGAACTTTGATAACATTGTCAAGATAAGCTCTACTCAAGCAGTCAGAGATCTTCCTAAGTTAGTGAAGCCTACTAACACTATGTGCAAGGAATGTCAGATGGGAAAGAAAACAATAAATTCTTTCAGGAGCAAATAGTATAGCTCTAATGGAATATTGGATTTAATACATACTGATTTATGTGGTCCATCCAAAATAAAAATTATACAAGGTGAAAGGTATTTTATGTTGCTCATTGATGATTATTCTAGAATGATATGGGTTTCCTTCTTAAGAGAAAAACATGAAGCATTAGAAAGGTTCAAAAGCTTCAAAGCTATGGTGGAAAATGAGACAGGTCAAAAGATCAAATGCCTAAGGTCAGACAGAGGTGGTGAATTTGCTTCCCAGGTATTCAATTCTTTCTGTGAAGAGCATGGAATCCAAAGACAACTATATGCTCCTTGGACCCCTCAACAAAATGGATTTGTTGAAAGAAAGAATAGAACCATTCTAGACACTGCTAGAACCATGATGCTGGAAGAAAATGTTCCTCATTTCTACTGGAGAGAAGTTGTAAGTACTTTTGTGTATACCATTAATAGGGTGAATGTCAACAGTAATACTGGTAAGACACCATTTAAGCTATGGTTTGGTTATAAGCCTACTATCAAGTATTTCAAAAAAAATGGAAGAAAATGCTACATCAAGAGAGATGATGATATAGGCAAGTTTGATGCTAGAAGTGATGAAGGAATCTTTTTGGGTTACTCTACTAAAAGCAAAGCTTACCGGTGTCTTAATAAGAGGTTAAATAAAATGGTTGAAAGTGAAAATATGAAAGTTGATGAAGATATTGGTAGACCATCTAGATTTGGTGGATATGATTCAGATGATCAATATGATAGTGCTAACAATGGGAATGATTTTTAGACATAGAATCAACTTAAAATTGTTCTGGTGAACCAAGGGAATCAAGAGGCAGAGACTAGCAAAAGTGCAGAAGAAAGAACACAAGAACAAGAAGTCATAGAAAATCCTAAAACTCCCAAATATATAAGGTGAAATCACTATGACAATCAAATCATAGGAGATAAGAGCAAAGGTGTGCAAACTAGAAGAAGAATTTTGGAAGAGTACTGTCTAATTTCTAAAAATCAGCCTAGCAATATCAATGAAGCATGAAAAGATGAATATTGGATAGAATCCAAGAAAGAAGAACTAATGCAGATAGAGAAGAATGATACATGGGATCTTGTTCCTAGACCTGAGAACAAAAATGTGATTGGAACCAAATGGGTGTTCAATAATAAACTGAATGAACAAGGTGAGGTGGTCAAAAACAAAGCAAGACTTGTTTGCAAAGGATACTCATAGATGGAAGGTATTGATTTTGAAGAAACTTTTTCCCCTATTGCTAGAATTGAACTTGTATTATTATTTCTTGCTTATGCTACTTTCAAGAATTACAAAGTCTATCAGTTGGATGTAAAGTCAGCATTTCTAAATGGTGAGCTAGAAGAAGAAGTCTATATTGAACAACTAGATGGATTTCAACTAACTGACAAAGAAAACATGGTATGTCAATTGAAGAAAGCTCTATATGGACTTAAACAAGCTCCTAGGGCTTGGTATGCTAGATTGGATAAATACTTATTGAAGCTTGGATTCAGTAAGGGTATTGCTAATAGAAATTTGTATTCCAAGTTGGATCAAAATAAATAACTAATCATTGAAGTCTTTGTTGATGATATTATTTTTGAAGGTGATGATGATTTGTGTATGAAGTTTTTTGATGAAATGAAAAGTGAGTTTGAAATGTCAATGATAGGAGAGCTGAAATTCTTTTTAGGATTGCAAATCACTCAATTAGATGATGGAATTTTTGTATCTCAATATAAGTATGTGAAAGAGCTACTGAAAACGTTTGGCATGGAAGATTCAAAGCCAGTTGGTACACCTATGGTAACCGGATGGAAACTTACACAGAATGATGATTCTCCTAAAGAAAAGCAAAAAAGATATAGGTCAATGATCAAAGGATTACTCTATTTGACTCAAACCAGGCCAGATATAATGAATGATGTATGCATGGTTGCTAGATATCAATTTGATCCTAAAGAGTCTCATGTGATTGTTGTGAAAAGAATTTTCAGATACCTGAAAGGGATAGTTGACTTTTTTCTATGGTATCCCTAGGATGATGATCTTATCCTGAGTGCTTTTATTGATGTAGATTGGGTAGGAGATGTGGATGACAGGAAGAGTACCAATGGTGGTGCATTCTTCTTAGGGAAGAAATTGGTTGCTTGGATAAGAAAAAAGCAGAATTCAGTTTCCTTATCTACTGTTGAGGAAGAATACATTGCTACTGCAAACAACTATACTCAAGTATTATGGATGAAGCAGATGTTGAGAGATGTCAAAATTGAGTATGAAGAACCCATTGCATTATTTTTTGATAACTCAAGTGACATAAAAATTTCAAAAACTCCAATGTTGCACTCCAAGACAGAACATATATCCATCAAGTATCATTTCTTGAGAGATAAAGTAAGTGGCAAAGAAGTTAGGCTAGAGTATGTGCCTACCAAGGAGAAAATTATAGATATATTTACTAAGCCATTGCCTAAGGATACTTTTGAGTACCTCAAAGGAAATTTAGGGGTGATTTCCCCTCCTGATCAGAACTAAGTGATGCAGGTCTTTACATCAGTCCATGAATTCATAGTCATATCTTATTCTAGATTGATATTGTGGTGCCTGCTACTCAGGGGGAGTAGTCAAATGTGCTTAATATGTGGTTCATAGCATGTGTACCTTTTCCATTGATGTCAAAGGGGGAGAAGAGAAATGTGAAAAACATGGGAGAAGAAGGAAACAGGAAAAGAGTGTGCAATCAAAGGGGGAGATTGTTGGATGTTGTGGTTGCATTGTTGATATGTGGTTGTCATTGATGTCAACACTATTATCATTGATGATGCTTAAGGCTGTATATGTCGAAGATATTGAGAAATTTGTAATAAATATATTGTAGGCAACTAGTGGAGCTGAGAACGTCAGAATGTTGGAAAATTTTTTACGTTGAAGATTTGAAGGTGTGCATCAAAGGGTTTTTTGTTGAGCCTATCTAGTGTTTTGTTCGAAATGTTCAATGGTGCATATCAAGAATTAAGGAAGTTATGAAGTTTTGTGTTCCTACAGTTATTCAACTACTTTAGTAGGTGTTTCTAGAAGATGAGATTGCAAGTCTGGTAAATTGCATTATTGTGTATGTTGTTGTGATGTTCAGAGATGTTTCTAGATTGTGTTCTATCAATTTGGTACATCTGCATTGGCTAACATGTTCAAGATTGAATATTTTTCATTGTATGCTTGAATTTTTCATTTTCTTGGCCGACATGATGGTGGTAGCATGTTGTGGATCTTTATGGATTAAACTTTTATTTTTTGGCATGTTCGAGGATATTTTTTTGGGTCCTCACTATGTTGTGACTGAATTTTGTTGTTGCGCATTGAGATTTATTCATTTATTAAGGCCGATAGTTGTATTTCATTCTTTATTTTAGGTCGATAGAGTTGTTGATATAAATCCATGTAGTGGATATATATGAGTGGTTTCTTTCCTCATTTTGAGGTATTCTCGGTGTGTGCAAGTGATGCACATGTGCGAATAAAGGTAAAATCATTCAAGAGCAAAGAAGAGTGTGAAAGAGATTGAGCGGAGTGTGGGAGAGTGTGTAGAAGTTTTTGTGTGCCTAATCGAAACTATAATCAAGCTTTTATAGAAGCTAATTTCTCAATTCAAACTCATCAGATGGATTTAATCTAATTATTGTATGTAAGGTAGTGAGCCTTCCTTTGAGCAGTGTTCTCTAGGTAGTGTGCCTGAATGCAAGTGCATTCCCTATTCATTCTTCATTATACTTCTAACAAGGTATAATCTTGTGGACTAACATCCATCGTGGTTTTTCCCCTAATAGGGTTTCCACATATAAAATATTGGTGTTCATGTGTCTTTGATGTGTTATTGATTTATGCTTGCACTGTTAATTATCAGATCTGATATTTAAGGTTGATTAATGTTGAATAAGTTTGATTTTGGTAACAACTGATTCACCCCCCTCTCAAGTGTCTATCCTTGTTTTTCCAACAAAACCAATCTTATGCATATATGAGCTTGTAATGTTGTAGAGGTTGTTGCCTCATTTGTACTGAGTTGGTGCTCAGTGTAGGGGATTGATGTCTCCTTGGAGTTGGTGCTCTTAAATCAAGGATTTGGTGCTTCCTTGGGTTGGTGCCCTAAAATATTGTAACAAAAGACTTATTTGTGATGTTGGATTTGAGCAGTAGACTCAAGTAGCATTTTTCAATGTGGTTTTTTCCATCTTAGGTTTTTCATGTATATTTGGTTTTATGGGCTTTTTGTGATTGTGTGTTTGTCTCTCTATGTGTTGAGTTAATCTGCACATTAAGGGCTAAATGAATTAATCTGTATAAGGTAGTCTAAGATAAAATGAGTAATCTAAACAAACGGTTTTAAGGGCTAAGTTATTGGATCTACTGATCAACCCCCCCCCCCCGCACCCACCTCTTAGTAGATTGATGTGTTCCAACACCTTCATTAAATTCTTTTTTTTACAAGTTCAACTAAAAAAGATATTTTTAAATATTCTTTTACCAAACTCCCAAGGGGGCATCCTACCTCCATTTTCATTTGTCGGGACAAAATAGGGCATGTAATAAAAATATATTCACTTTCTTTGAAACAAGGCTATTAAAACCATTTTTCTCAAAGAGGGGAAAAATGTAGACACCTGAAAATCGATTAACATTCCCAACATCAATTCACACTAGTTATTCTTCCAATGTTAATTAAATAATTTTATTATTTAATTATTCTAATATTTTCTTCTATAGTTATAAAAAATTTAAATTATTTAATTAATATCAAATTCCTCAACCACTATTAATTAAATAATTAATGTTGTTTAATTAATCTACTAATTATTCCTCTAGTCTAAAGTTTAATTAAATAATTTATCATTATTTAATTAATTATCTATTTTCCATCTTTAAAATTAAATAATTATTTTAATTATTTAATAGTCCATTTATCTCTTAACATTATCTTTTTTCTAAAATAAATAAAATTATTTTTTATTTTTATTTTTTTTATTAAATTCAACCTTGCACATGTAAATAATAATTAAATTTATTTAATTAATAAATACTCATGCAAATTCCATTTCACCTATTGACTGAGACTTACTCTTAGTCCACTCATCAATCAAGATTCACTTCAGTCCCACTCACTTTGAGTCCACTAAACAATCAATACAATCCACTAACCATCAGCCTCAGTTAACACTCCAATCAATCCTCTTAAAATTGATCCATAGGATCAGTTACCTGAAATCATGCAATCACTTAATTGACCATAAATTCCTCTCATCAATTATGAGCCCTTGATATTTTTATTCTCTCATCTGATCTTGTCTATCGATCGGTGTCACCAAAAATCTATAAATCAAACGATCCTATCATTCATTCTTCATCTTCGATCGTGCAGAGAAACTATACTCATATTTTGAAGGTGCTTTTATGCTATTATGACTATTATAAATCTGAGAGAAAAGGAATTTAACACCATTCTCCAAGGTAAATAGAGGAGAGAAATCGATCTATGCTAGGGTAAATTGTTTGTTTCAATGCTTGCATGTTTGCATTTCATTTTGGATTACTTTTCCTTATTTCCTTTATTGTTGTAATATTTGATTGTGAATCTCATTTATTAGTGCTTATATTTTAGTTTTACAATCATTTTTAAGGTCACACAATTATAATTATCTATTTTCCAATCCCAACTTAATATTAAGATTTTGTGTGGGACTAATTGGTGATAATCTTTCATAGGCACTTTTTATTGCATACAAGAAAAAAATAATGTTTTGAGACATTCCTCTAAAACCAATATATTTTTCCTTCACGTGTGCAAACATTTAAGGTTTTTATGTAATCATATAAGGATTTTTTGGTTTACAAATAGTTCAATACTATAATTACACTATATATCATGGAATTTCAAGTATCTATCGTATGTATGTGGCAATTACAAATATGCAAGAAAAAAATAGAATTTTGATAGATGGAAGCATGTGGGCTTTTGAATTTTTATTATATGTGTGAAATAGCTATAAATGTGCATGAAAATTGTAATTCTCTAGATTTTTTTACAAGCACTCTTTTGGGTTAGAGATGTAAGATGAGAAATTAGTTACAAGGTTGTAATAAAATACCATGCAAAAAAAATCTTGGAGATGTAACTTGTAATGGATTTACATAGCTATAGAAAATTCCCAAAAGTATACCTCAACCAAACATGTTAAGTTTTGGGGTTTTCAATCAAGTTTTGTTGCCACTACACAACTACCTAGAAATTTTAAAAGTTCTCCTAGAGCCAAATCTCACTTTTTAACTTAAAATGTTCACTTTCTTGAAATTAAACCTTTCCTATGACCACCAAAGTACTTTAACAACTCAATTTTAAGACTTTTAACATGAATATATTAATCACATACAAAATTAATGTAGTTTCCATAAAGTAAATTTTCAACACTAAAACATAGTTGAAAAATAATGGAGATGTGATACAAGATGGAGAGCTCAAAATTCTAATGGGAAAATAGTAGCTTGAACCAGATAAGGGTTAGTTAGAGAGAGCTTCCTAATCATTTTCTCATATACCTTTGGTCACTTTCTTCCAACCTTAACTCATCTCTATGGCTATAGGTTGATATTAACATGATCCACTATACCCACAAAAACTCACTGTGTAGCCTCTTAATCAATGCCTTGATAAAATTCATAGATAATACCATGCATAATTCTTCAACATCCAATAATAGCTCTTGTCAATCTAACATATATTAACAATGCTCTTCTCAAGTAAAAATAAGGGTCGATATTCAACTCCTACTATAGTATCCCACTCCCCTAAATAGGGTGGCCCTCCACACCCTCCTAAAATAGACTCCAAATTTTTTAATAGTATAGATCCTACTATTTGGTTGTGCAAGGATATTCAATATTTTTTAGTACATTAAATTACACTAGATCAAAAACTCGTAATTACATCTTTTCACATCAAAAAATAAGGTATTTAATTGTTTCAATTTTTAGATAAGAGTTTCCCATTTCTCATGTCGTTATACTTTTAAAAGGAGATTTAAATTTATGTGGCCCTAGTTCCTATGAAAACCTTTTTGGTTCCATCACTAAATTATTCCAATCACATTTATTACAAAGGAATATCAAAGTGATTTTGAGAAACTAACAAACAAAACCGATGGCTTAGATGAACTATTTTCTGCATTCATTTAATTAATTTCCCCAAAGAATATTTTCTAGTGGAGATTCTCATGTCTAAAGAAGGTTCCTATTGTGACTATCCTTAGAAACACTTACATAAGATAAATTTGTATCCCAATGGAAAGTAACTAGTTCCTCCTCTTTCAAAAAAAAAAAGAGGCATCAAATAAGGAAATTAAACCCACCATAACTAATAAAATCTCCAAAGTAGAGATAAAAAATAAAAATTATAATGACATGTGTTGTACAATTGTGACCAAACATGGGAAAAGGGTCACAAGTGTCAAGAGAAATACTTGTATCTTATTAACTCTACCATGATGCCAAGTTACTCAAATGAAGTTTTAGATATAGATGAAGAGTTTCCTTCTCCTTATCAATAATCCATTCCCCAAACTCGTATTTCTTTTATTTATTTTGTTGTAATCTCTTCTCCCCAAAACATTAAGGCCATTATTTATATCAAATGATAAAATATAATGGTCTTGATAGCTAGTGGTAGCACTCATAACTTAATAGAAGAAATATAGTTGACTAGCATGCACTACTATGTCCATGCTTGTGATAATTTTTAAATATAGTGGTCAATGCTACTACTATTGGTTTTGGAGAAAAAAATTATAATGTAAGACTTACATTAGGGACTATTAATTAACATAAATGTTTACTCTTTCCTTAGGGGGCACCAATGTGGTATTGGGTGTCTAGTGGTTACAACCTTAGGTCTAATCACTTGTGACTACTCCTAGATCGAGCTCAAATTTCACCATGATTTCCAAGAGTATACACCACAAGGATTGAATTTTGGCGAGTTTTATATGGTTATCTCCCATTATATGGAAAAACTATTGAAGAAAGAAATGTATTTTGGTAATCTAGAACAATTCCACTCTCTAGAGGTTCAATTTATCTCCCCTCCTTCTTCACTATATTCTCAACACTTTCTTGATTAGTACTAAAAAAAGAGGAATCCAAAGGGTTTCCCACTCCCTAATTCTATGACCATTCCATCCTCCTTATCCTCAATAGCTATCCCCCTAATATTCAACCCTATCGATGCCCTTTTGAGAAAAATAATGAAATTGAGAAGATAGTAAAGAAGCTCCAAGAGGTGGTTATAACTTTTATTAGTCATACTATTTGCTTCTCTCTATTAGTTATGGTTCTTAAGAAAGATGTATGGTGGTGGATGTGTGACATGATTTTATGAACTCATTAATTAACCATCAAGTAGAAATTTCCTATCCTTATTGTCAATATTGAATGGTATTTCAAGGGTTCGATTTTTAACTAAGTCGAATTTTCATTCATGTTATCTCCAAGTTTGGATCAAAGAAGATGATATTCCTAAAATTAAATTATAGATTCATGAAGGAAATTAGGAATTTTTACTCATTACCCATAGATTATTCAACTCATCCTCTAATTTAGAACCTCATAACACAGTGTTTCATGGCTTCTTAGACAAATTCATATTTTTTTTATTTTATTGCATTCTCATATAAAATTAGAAATGTATGGACCATATTCATCATGTGGAGATTTACCTTGGGATTTTACAATACCATTCTCTCTTTTCAATGCATTCTAAGTGTACATTTGGAGTTCAAAAGGTGAGTATTTAGGTCACCTTTTTCATGATTCTTTTGTCTAGGTTAACCCCAAGAAGATTGTACCAATATAATAGTATTCATGCCCTAAGTACCTAAAAATATTGTGATGCTTCTTGTGTTTGAAATGCTACTATTATAATGTTGTGCATAATTGTGGTAAAATTCTTGGGCCCTTGAAAAATTTACTCAAAAATAACTCCTTGAATTGGTCAAAATCAATGGAGGTGTCCTTTAATGCACTCAAAATATCATTTATTTTACTCAAATTTTGGCCCTAATAAATTTTCACAAGCCCTTCATTCTAGAATATGATGTCATTGTGATAGGAATGGGTGTAGTGTTAATGCAAGAATATTATTCACTAGCCTTCACCAATAGAAACTCATAGGGAAAAATTTGGCTAAATCAATATATCAAAATAATATAATTGTTACCATCTATGTTATCCAATAATGGTGTCCTTACCTAATGAGCCACAAATCATAGATAAAATATATCATCATAGCTTGAAATATTTTTTATCGCAAAGGGTTTCCTCCCTCAAATAAAAAAAATGGATGACAATGGTGTAAGGATATGACTATGAGATCATCTACAAGAAGGATAAGTAAAATTTGGTAGTATATCCCTCTCCCATCAATATGAAGAGGAAGGTTCCATATTTTATCCTTCTATATTGGTTCCAAATTGGATAGAGGAGATCCAAAGTGAATGGGATACTAACCCTATAGGTCAAGATATCATTCAATAGTTGGAACAAGATCCATGATCTATGTTGGGATTTCATTAGATAAACTAAATCCTCACCTATCAAGACTATATTTATTTACCTCCCAACTTGTTACTCATGCCTTAGTTACTAATGGAATTTTCCCCCTCCTGCATTGTAACACACTCAAAAAATGTAAAGACCAACAAGTGAGTGAAATGAGATTTCTTTTGATATGGCATTGTTGCAATTATGAGCATATTGGTGTTGTCATTGATGTCAAAAATATTGTGTTGGACCATTAGTGTCAATTGTAAGAGGAGAAAGAATATAATTATTGAGGGAGATTGTTGCAAGAGTATGTTGGTGTTATCTATGCTTTGATTAGTTGCATTATGTTTTAAATAGTAATCTACTGATGTCAACCTCTATTGTTGCTTTGATAAGATTTTGTCTATGGATATATGGTTGAGTTGCTATGTTGTATTTGGCTTGAAGGTGATAAGGATGTATCTCTGATGCTTGTTTTTTAAGTTCTTTTGAGAAAATTTGATAAAAAGAGGAAACAATGTGTTATAGTATTGTTTTGGGTTGCAGAATAGTGTTCTAGTGTTGCTCCGCATTTCTTCTAGGTTGAAGATCTTCTTGTGCATTTTAGATATGTTGATCAGAGGTGTTTAGAGGTGTTGTATTCAAAATTTTATTTGTTGGATCATTATGTATAAGAAGTTGTGTTCACCAGTGTGTGAATAGTGTATTGCAGAGGTTCCTAGGAGAAATGTCTTTGCTCCATGTTTCTCCACAAAGTGGTTTTAGGTCTTGCAAATGTGAAGGTGCATAGATTGTGTTGGTATCTTTTTTCAGTCGAGGTGGTTTGAGGTTTGGTGCTTTAAAATTCAGCTTCTTAAGTTGTAGTGTACGGTAGAGTTATTTGAGTGTACTAGGTGTTTACGTTCTTCAGGTAAAAGTTTTTGAGAAGGAGTTTTTTGGATTTTAGGGTGTTTATGGAATATTTTAGGTTGTGTTCAGGTGACAGTTTTTGTTCGCGAGTTGTTGTTGAATCAAAGAAAGTGTGTACTTAAAATTTTAATGGTGTTTACACAAGTAATGATTGACCTAGTGTTTAAACAAATTATGGTGGATTTTTCTTGTTTATAGAAGCATGTTATAGTGTGGTGTTATAGTTTTGGTTCCCAAATAAGGAGTGGTTTGGTCCACTTTCACTTTTATCCATGATGTAAATGTATTGGTGCCAACCTAATTTGAATTTTCATGATTGATGTGCATAGCTAACCTTGGAAAAGGGTTTCAAGGTTGAAGATGGCATAAATAAGAGTTGAGTTATTAAGGGATGATGCAATAGACAAGAAAGATGTGAATTATGTGAAGTGAAAAGTGTTAGAGTGCAAATTTGAGAAGTGTGGTGTGAGATTTCATGTGTTAGAATATTGGATGCAGTGAGTAAAAGGTGTGTACAATTCTTCAGTCAAGTCATGAAGGCGTTGGTGATATTGTGGTAGATTTTTCTATTGCATTGAGATGAGTTTCTTTGTGTAACATTCTATTTTATATTATTTTCTATTACAGTAGTGATCCTTTCTTTCTTTGGGCAGCGAGTCATCTGGAAGTGAGCCCTATTATATTTGGTGTTGAAATTACTTTATATTGTGAGCTAATCCCCGCCATCATTTTTCCCATATTTGGTTTTCCACGTAAATCCAATGTTCTCTTGTGCACGGTGTTGATTTGTTTCAGTTTTTGTTATTTTATTTCCATGCTAAATCATCATAACAAATTAAGGGTTAATTAAGTTAATGTGGATCTAAATGTCTATGAGGGTTTTGAAGGTTTAAGGTACAACTAACTCACCCCCCTCTCATTTTCTTGTGCATTCAACAATTGGTATTAGAGCAAGGCTAGATTTGGAAGAAAGCTTAACCACTTGAGGTAGATATAGGATGGCACACAAGAAGGAGATCCCTATATTTTATGGAATGGATTATGCATTTTAGAAGATAATATATGGGAATTTTTTGGTCTACCTTGGTTATGATGTATAGAAATCTATTAAGGATGGATACATTGAACCTACAAATGGTCCAAGTACTATTAATGAAATCATGGCCTATGAAACCAATGGTAAAGCAAGGTATGCTCTCTTAAATAGTCTTACAATTGGTGAAAGTGATGAGTATGAAAACTACTAAATCAATTTGGGATAAGTCATAAAGCATTTATGAAGGAGGAGATAAGGTCAAAGAAGCTAAGATGCAGAATCTAAAGATCATGCTTGAGAATTTTTTGATATCTAAAGAAGAAAATGTTACAAGATATATGCAGAGGGTAGATGAAGTTGTCAGCCCCATCGAAGGTCTTAGTGGTGAACTCAAAGAGCTGAAGTGGTAAAGAAAACTCTCAGAACTCTTCCTAAATCTTATAGTCATAAAGTGTCTTCTATTGAAGAATTTAAAATTTTGAATCAATATACTAGAGATCAATTGTATGGCTCTTTTACTACTTTTGAGATGAGATAATTTGGAACAATTAATAGTGAAAATTTTGAGACTACTTTTAAGGTTGGGAAATTAGAGGAGATCAAGGAATCAAATCAAGAGGATTTTGATGATATAGAAGCTAAATTTGTGAGGATAATGAAGTAGGGTACTAGTAAGTACAATGGTAAGTTTCCTTTCAAATGTTTCAATTGTGGAAAGATAGGTCATTATGCTTCCTTTCAATTTGTGAGGAGAATGAAGTAGGGTACTAGTAAGTACAATGGTAAGTTTCCTTTCAAATGTTTCAATTGTGGAAAGATAGGTCATTATGCTTCAAGATATCCAAAGAGAGCTTTAAATAACAAAAATAAGGAGAATAGAGGTAAGATGATTAAGAAAAGTTATTATTTTAGAGAAGATGCAAATATTTTTGATGATGAATCTTATTATGGAGATGATGATGATGAATGCAAGTTCATGGATTTAAAAGATGAATCTATTTCTACTAACTTTGAGAGATGTTTGAAGGAAAGATCTGCAGAGATAAAGGATAAGACTTAAGGTACTTTGGTATCTTATTTTCGTGCTAGACAAGAGAAGAACTACTAGATCATTAATAGTGGATGCTCTAATCATATGACTAGTGACAAGAGTAAGTTTATTAAACTTGAAAATTATGATGGAGGATGTGTTAGATTTGGTGATGATACATTTTCTAAGATGTGTTGAAAAGGTTCTATTAGTTTTGATGGCAAGAATAATACTAATGGTGTTTACTATGTTAAGGGTTTAAGGCATAACCTCTTGAGTTTTGGACAAATATGTAGCAAAGGATACAATCTTATGTTTCAAGATGATGGATGTGAGATCAAAAAATGATTAGGAACTATGGTTGCTTTTGGAAGAAGGTGATGCAGGAGCATCCAGGGTGGAAGAGAAATATTGCATCACCCAAAAAAATGTTGTCTCCTTTTAATAAGGGATAAATTTGGCAAGGTTACTGTTTTTAGTAAGTTTGCATTTATGCATGGTTGGACACAAAATCTTACACAGACCTCCAAAATGGTGAACTAAAGCCAATGGTAAAGAAATCACTTCAGTATCATGTCATTTGATAGATATTAAAATTTCAATTTTTGAAAATTCCCATTAAAATATTTGAAGTCAATTTTGAAGCACTTAGAGGCTCTAGATGGGCTTGAAAATTGGCATAAAACAAAATTAGTCTACCTTTAAGTACTAGGGTGTGCCTTCTCGAGAGCTTTTTGAAAAGGTATTGTAATTGAAAATTCAATGGTCAAATCAAAAGTTATGACCTCACAAAGTTGCACTAACCAAATTAACAAATTTTTGAAATATCTTTATAAGGAAGTCACACTTTCCAGAAGATTCTAGGGAGTTTACACATTCCAAATAAAGGATGTGAATGGTAGTTACAGGAGGAGAGAGAGAGTAGTGTAGATGGTGGCTCTAATTTTAAAATTTGCAAATTTATGTAATCAAAAATCCCGTGTGATGGAAACTCTAATGTTGTAATTTCATTTTCATTTCAGTGATAATAGAAAATTTTATCTTCCTTCTTTCATTTTGTTTCTAGCAATTCCCTATTATTTTTGTGAGTTTTAGATTGTAAAGGGGGTACCCTTCATCAAGTGGTATCAGGGCAAGAGCTCCTAAGCGTGTAGACCAATCGTTGAACGTGAGGAAGTCGACACTAGGACTTGTGGTTATGGGTCTATGAGAAAAGATGCCTCCATGAAGAAATCATGGTGGGAGAAATGTTGCGGTAATAGAAGAGGGATTTAGAGCCCTCCAGAGATAAGTTCAAGCACTCCAAGAGGAGCTATGCAGAGGATCCAATGCTAGAAGAAGAGATGAAAGTGAAGATGAGGCTAAAAATAAAGAGCCATTTGAAAAAGAAGCATAGGATGTAAAGGATCTTGGAGAAGTCAGACTAATTAGGGCCATTTCAAAGATTGGAAAGAGGTCAAAGATAGAAGTTTCTAATTTTTCTAGAAATCTAAATCTAGAGGAGTTGATCAATTGGGTCAATGACATGGAAGAGTGTTTTTAGTATGAGGAAATAGAAGATTTGGAGAGGGTCAAATTTCCAAGGCCAAGCTAAAAATTCCATGCTAGTATATGGGGGAAAGAATTTCAGTTGGAGAGAAACCAAAGAGGTAAAGAGAAGATAACCAGGTGGGATCAGATGGTGGAGAAACTAAAGAGGAAAGTCATTCCTATATATTATGAATTGGATTTGATCAAGAAGATGCAAGGATTGAAGCAAGCATGGAGATCTGTCAAAGAATACATAGAAGAATAATACAAGGTCTTGATCAAAACAAGCCATTATGAGGCCGACAAGGAGAAGGTTGCTCGTTATATTAATGGTGGAAAGACTTATGGTGGATGAAGAGAATATTGAAAGGAGAATGAAGAATCCAGTAGCAACCAACAATAGAAAGGAGATAATACCTACCATCTGTGAGATCCAAACAATGGAGATAAAAGAGGAAGAGGAAGAGGAAGAGGACTGGGAAGAGGAGGATTTCTTGGAACTTGTTTGCAATGTGATGAAGGACATTGAGCCTTCAAGTGTCCCCAACATCATTGGAGGAAAATAGAAGACATGAAAGAAATGCACAAGTTGTGCATGTAGATGAAGATGTCAAGTCTTAGCACTCTCAAGACATTGAAAGAACACAGGACCTTGTTGTCAAAAGAGCCTTGTAGAATGAGGAGAAGGAACTAGATCAAAGAAAGAACTTGTTCAGCACTCGATGTAAGTGTTAAGGTAAAGTTTATAATGTTATCATTGTTGGAGGTAGCACTGATAATCTTGTTTTAGAGGAAGTGGTTACTAAGTTGAAGTTGGAGAGGAGAAGGCATCTAAATCCATACCAGATCGCATGGTTGCAAAAGGGCCATAAAGCTTTGGTCAATAAAAAATGTTTGGTAAAGTTTAAGATTGGTAACTATCAAGATGAGTTTTTATGTGATATTATACTTCTGGATGTTTGTCACATGTTGTTAGGTAGACCATGGCAGTTTGATTGGTGAGTGGTGCATGATGGGCATGCTAACACCTATTCCTTGATAAAGGATGGTGTTCATCATAAGTTGAAACCCCTGAAGGAGGCAATAGAAAAGGTATGTAGTAATACAAGGATTCGTTTGGTTGATGGAATAAAGTTCCTAGGAGGTATGAGATGAGCATATTTTCTTTGCATTGATCCCTAGAGTTGGTAAAGAAGATAGTAATGAGGTACCTATAGAGGTTTCAGATTTGTTGAATGATTTTCAAGATATTGTTTCTGATAATGTACATTAAGGTTTGCCTCCAGTAAGGAAGATTAGCCACCAAATGGACTTGATTCTTGGAGCCATTTTTCCAAATAAGGTAGCTCATCATATGAATCTAGTAGAGAGTGGAGATTTGAACAGCCAAGTTCAATAGTTTTTGTGAAAGTGATTGATCAGAGAGAGTTTGAGTTTGTGTGTAATACCTATAGTACTAGAACCAAAGAAGAATGGGGAATGGTGGATGTGTATAGATTCTAGAGCCATCAACAAGATCACCATCAAGTATAGATTTCCCTTGCCAAGGATGGATGACATCATGAATTGTTTGAGTGGAACTAAGTACTTCATGAAGATAGATCTAAATAGTGGCTATCACCATATCCGGATTAGAGAAGGAGGTGAGTGGAAGATAACCTTCAAGACCAAAGAGGGTTTGTACATGTGGTTGGTCATGCCTTTTGGACTAACCAATGCACCAAACATATTCATGCAGCTCATGAATGAGGTATTGAAAGAATTTTTGGGTAAATTTGTCATTATTTATTTGGATGACATTTTAATTTTTAGCAAGACATTGGTGGAGCATTTGATGCATATCAAAAAAAAAATTGAGAAGTTGAGAGAGAAGTTGATCAATTTGAAGAAGTGCAAATTTGTGAAGAGGGAGTTGGTGTACCTGGGATTTGTTATCTCAACAAAAAGGTTTTAAGATAGATCTAGAGAAGGTGAAATCTATTATTGAATGGCCTACACCAAGGAGAGGTGAGATATTTTCATGGTTTGGAAACTTTTAATAGAAATTTTATCAAAGGTTTCAATAATATTTGTTCACATCTCACTAAAATAATAAGAGGGGATACAAAAGAGTTTAAGTAGACTATAGGAGCATCAAAAAGTTTTGATATGTTTAAGAAGAAAGTTACAGAGAAACTTATTTTGGCACTTCGATATTTCAAAAAGGTATTTTAGGTAGATAGTGAAGCTAGTGGCAATGCCATTGGAGTTTTTTTGAGTTAAGGTAAACCCATTGCCTATTTTAATGAAAATTTGAATGATGCAAAGAAGAAGTATTTGATTTATGATCAAAAATTTTATGCTATAGATCAGGGTTTGAAGAAATGGAGACACTATTTTTTGCCAAAAGAGGTTTTTTTATTTATTGATCATCAAGCTTTGTAATATTTGAATAGTCAAGGGAATTTGAATCAACTTAGAAATTTGAAATGGGTTGAATTTTTGAAAATTTATATATTTGTTTTGAAGCATAGGAGTGGAAGATCTAACATAGTTGAAAATGCCTTAAGTAGGAAGGAAAATTTGTTAACAAAAATGCAAATTGAAGTTTTTGGGTTCAATGAACTCAAGAGCTTGTATCTTGAGGATCCTAATTTTGTAGAGGCTTGGAGAGCTTGCAAGGAGCCTATCACTTTGGATAGGATGATTTGGTTGGATTTTACAATCCAAGATGGTATGTTGTTTCGAGGTAATTGGTTGTGCATTCCAAGGAATTCTATGAGAGAGAACTCGATCAAGGAGAAACATAGTGGAGGATTAGATGGATACTTTGGTCATGATAAGACCATTGATATTGTTGGTGAGTGATACTATTGGCCACAGTTATAGTAGTATGTGAAGAAGTTTGTGCAGAGTTACAAGTATATTAGATGGCAAAAGGAACAAGTCAAAATACTCAATTGTATCATCCATTACCTGTACCTAAGAGGCCATGGGAGGACATTAACATGGATTTTTTTCTTGGTTTTCCAAGGACACAGAGAGGGAATGATTCCATATTTGTGGTGGTGGATAGATTTTTAAAGATAGAACACTTCATTATTTTTCATAAGACCAATGATGATGTTCATGTTGCAAAGTTATTTTATAGAGAGGTGGTGAGACTACATGGTCTACCCAAGAGCATAGTTTTAGATCGAGATACCAAGTTTGTTGGGTATTTTTTGGAGGACCTTATGGAAGAAGTTGAAGACTAATTTGAAGTTTAGTTATGCACACCATCCATAGACTAATGGAAAAACAAAGGTGGTGAATAGGATTTTGGGTAACCTATTCAGATGCTTAGTAGGAGACAAACCCAATGGATGGGACTTTCTTTTACCACAGGAAACAAATTCTTGAAATAATTCTATCAATAGGAGCACGGGTAAATCACCATTCCAAATTGTGTATGGGAGTAGTCCAAGAAGTGCTTATGAATTGAGAAAGATGGATAAGGGAGAGAAGACTACTGTCGAGGCTGAATATTTTGATGAGCACTTGAAGAATTTTCATGACGAAGTGAAGAAACATATCAATAAGATGAAATCTCAACATAAGGTTAAGGTAGACCAAAAAAGGAAGTATAAGGATTTCCGGAGATGAAGTCATGGTTCATTTGTGAAAGGAGAGGTTTCTAGTTGGTACATACAACAAGTTAAAGATGGAGAAGTTTGGACCATGCAAGATCCTAAAGAAGCATGATTCAGGAAATGCTTATGAGGTAGAGTTGTCAAGTGAGATTCATGTTTCACCTATGTTTAACATTGTTGATTTGATAAAATATCATAAAGGAGATAAGGACAAGGAATTTGCTGAGGCACAGTGGAACATTCTAGCACCTACTTTAGAAAAAGAAGAGATAGAATAAATTTTGGATAGCCATGTGGGTAGAAGCACAAGAAATAAGAAATATGCAGAGTACTTGGTGAGGTGGAGACGAAGACCTATTGAAGATTCATCAAGGTTATATAAGATTGAGGTTAACCTTCTTGGTTTCCCTCTAACTCCTAAGAAGTGATAAGATCACTTTTCAAAATTACCTCAGGTGTCTGATGTAGGATCATCTAGGGTGTAAGAGCAATCTTGCATCACCCAAAATAAAATGTTGTTTCTTTTCAATAAGGGCTAAGTTTGGCAAGGTTACTATTTTTAGTAAGTTTTCATTTATACATAGTTGGAAACAAGATCTTACACAAACCTCTAGAATGGTGAACAAAATCCAATGGAGAAGAAATCACTTCAATATCATTTGTCATTTAAGAGATATTAAATTTCAATTTCTAAAAATCTTGTTAAAATATTCAAAGTCAATTTTGAAGCACTTAGAGGCTATGAATGGGACTTGGCAGAAAAAAAATTAGTCTACCTTTAGGTACTAATTTTTGTGATTGCAACTTCTTGAGAGCTTTCTGAAAAGGTATTATAATTGAAAATCCAATGGCTAGATCAAATGTTATGACCCCGTGAAGTTGCATTACCAAAATTAATAAAATTTTGAAATATCTTCTTAAGGAAGTCACACTTTCTAGAAGATTCTAGGATGGTTACACACTCCAAATAAAGGATGTGAATGGGGGTTACAAGAGGGGGGATCGAGTAGCGTAGATGGTGGCTCTGATTTGCATATTTGCAAATTATCTAATCAAAAATCCCATGTGATGGCAATTGTAATATTGTAATTTCATTTTTATTTCAATGATAATAGAAAATTGTTTCTTCCTTCTTGCATTTTGTTGGATATGGCATAGAATAATGTGTCACATAAACTTTGATAGCCTAATGAGGATAAGTTCAGTTCAAGATATGAGATATCTACCAAACATTACAAAGCCTTTCAATGTTCTCTACAAATAATGAAAAATTAGAAAGCAAGAAAGAAGATGTTGCAAAGTCAAAGAACAAACTACTATTAGATTGTTGGAATTAGTGCATAGATCTTTGTGGTCCTACAAGAGTGAGAAGTCTTCAAGGTGATAGGTATTTCATGCTCTTAATTGATGATTTTTCTACAATGACATGGGTTACTTTTCTCAAAGACAAATCATAAGCTCTAGACAAGTTTAAAGCATTCAAATTCATGGTTGAGAATGAAATGGATATGAAAATCAAATGTTTGAGGTTTGATAGAGGTGGAGAGTTCACCTCCAATGAGTTTAACATCTGTTTGTGAGAATCATGGCATAAAAAGGTACTTGTCTACCCCTAGGACTCTTCAACAAAATCGAGTGGTTGAAAGAAAGAATAAAACTATTCAAGAAGCTACAAGAACAATGATGAAAGAGGAAAATCTACCAGAAGTCTATTGGAGAGAAGCAACTCATACTACTATTTATATAATTAATAGGGTTCAAGCAAGAGAAAATAGTACAAAGAATCCCTATGAGTTATGGTATGAAAGGATTCCTACTATCAAGTACTTCAGAGTGTTTGGAAGCAAATGTTATATTAGAAGAGATGAAGATAAATTAGGAAAGTTTCATGCAAGGTCTGATGAAGGTATCTTCCTTGCAGTGCAAGTTTCAAGGTTGATGAAGATTTGAAAAATAATTCAATGATGGAAGATGGATGTGAATTAGATGAGTCTTGTTGTAGAGAAGAAGAAAAAGATGGAGAAAAAGAAGTGTGGATTGAAGAGGAAAAAGCTCCAGAAAAGACTCCTAAAACTCGTATGTATGTGCAAAAGAATCATTCTAAAAATTAGATCATTGGAGATAAGAATAAAGGTGTACTGACAAGAAGGAAAGTTGTTGAAGAGCAAGTAAATATATGTTTACTCTTTGAAGTTGAAAATAAAATAGTGATTGAGGCATGCAAGGATGAATATTGGATCAAGGCTATGAAAGAAGAACTGTTACAAATTGAGAAGAATCAGACTTGGAAAATTGTCCCAAGACTTGCAAACAAGAATGTGATTGGAACTAAGTGGGTATTTAGAAACAAACTAAATGATAATGGAGAAGTGGTAAGGAACAAGGCAAGGCTTTTGTGTAAAGGCTACTCACGAGTTGAAGGAATAGATTTCAAGGATACATTTTCTCCGGTGGAAAGAATGGAAGCTATCAAGATTTTTTTTTAGCTTTTGACGCACATAAGGATTTCAAATTTTATCAAATGGATGTGAAGTCTACTTTCTTGAATAGAGAATTGGAAGAAGAGGTATACATAGAACAACCAGAAGCATTTTAGTTATCAGAAAAACTAGATATGGTATGCAGATTAAAGAAGGCATTGTATGAATTGAAGAAATCTCCTAGATCTTGGTATGCAATGTTGGGTAGATATTTGATACAATAAGGATTCAATAAAGGTACCGCAGATAACAATATTTACTTTAAAGTTAAAAAAGATAAATTCTTGATTGTGTTTGTATATGTTGATGACATAATATTTGGAGGCAATGAAGATATGTGCAAGAAGTTTGTAGAAGAAATGCAGAAAGATTTTGAAATGTCTATGTTTGGGGAGATAAATTTCTTCCTTGGACTACAAATCAATTAGATAGATAAAGGTATTTTCATTTCACAATCAAAGTATGTCAAAGAAATGTTGAAGAAATTTGGAATGGAAGATTCTAAACCAGTGTGTACCCCTATGGTTACTAGCTGCAAGTTGAGAAAGAATGGTGAATATCCTAAGGCTAATTAGAGCAAGTATAGATCAATGATTGGTGGACTTCTATATCTAATTTCTACTAGACCAAATATCATGCATGCAATTTTTCTTGTGGCTAGATTTCAAGAAGATTCTAGAGTCACATGTTGCAGTAGTGAAGAGGATATTAAGATACTTGAAGGGCACTCTAGATCATGGTCTATGGTATCCAAAGGATACTGATTTACTCTCAGTGCTTACATAGATGCAAATTGGGTTGGCTATGTAGATGAAAAGAAAAGTAAAAGTGGTGGTGCATTCTTTGTTGGATGCAAATTGGTGTCATGGCTAAGTAAGAAATAAGATTCAGTTTCTCTATCAACTCTAAAGGTGCAATACATTGCAACAAATTTTTTTTACACACAGGTGTTGTGTATGATACAAACATTGAAGGATATCAGAGTAATATATGATGAATAAATTTCTATGTTCTATGATAATACAAGTGCTATCAATATTTCAAAGAATTTGGTAATGCATTCAAGGACAACATATCTCAATCTAGTGTCACTTTCTAAGAGAGAAGGTCGTAGAAAATGAATTTAAACTTGAGTATGTGCCTACAAAGGATTAGTTTGTTGATATATTCACTAAGGCTCTTCCTAAGGATACATTTGAGTATCTCCAAGAGAAGTTGGGGGTCATTGCCCCTCCTTTGAAATAGATGCATAAGGAGATGCATTAGTCCAATGGATTTCAAGATCCATTATTTTTATGGACTGTTGTTGGTGGCTACTTCTCAGGGGGAGTAGGTAGTGACATTGTTGGTTGTTGCTATCAGGTGGAGTAAGTATTGTCATTGTGCAATAGTTGTTTATTATTGTAGTATGGTGTGTACTCCTAAGGGGGAGTATGCAAAGTAGTGATGGAATAGAAGTTGCAAAGCAGTTGCAAAAAGGTTGATTGATGTCAAAGGAAAATATCATTGATTGTAGACATGGAAAATGTACAAAATTCAATCCGACGCACTTGATCTCGACTACTAACAACATTTCTTCCTGAATCACACTCTCAACTTATCATCACCTTATGTCTCTTAATTAAATAAATCATTATTTATTTGATTAAGTCTTTCTCCTCTGTTGATTAAATTGATCAATTTAATTTAATTAACCTTATATCTCCATTTATTTAAATAATTCATTTTATTTAAATCAAGTCTCTAAAGTCTTCTTATTAAATTGAATAAATCAAACCTTATTTAATTTAATCTAACACTATCCTATTTAGTTAAATAAATCAAATCATTTATTTAATTAATCCTTTTCTTCTCAATTCTTGATTTAATTCAACTCATAAATTTGAGTCAAAATTGTCAAATCATCTAATCTCTCATTAAATTCATCAAATCTTGATTAATTTAATCTCAATCACTAAAATCCTCTAGAGAATGCAACTTGCACAATAAATCAATTACTTTGATTTATTAAATTGCCTATTTTCTCTCAACATGGAATAAAAGGGGAATATTCCCTCAAAGTTGAATTCAAATTCAAATGGGCTTGGTCCTTCTAACAAGGCATTTAATGTCTCTTACATGTCCTTGTGTATTGAACCAAGTGACATTAACTCCATTTCTTTCTCCCTCCAACATGTCACATTCAAATTTCAAATTTGAATCTCATGGCATATATCATGCACATTGACCAAAATGTGCTCATTTCTCCTCCAATCACATGTGGACAAGTGGCCTTCTCTCATTGGTTGGTCTTTTGTCCCACATTGCTCAAGTCTTGTTCATTCTTTCAATTTGAAATCTATAAATGAGAGACTCTTCCTCTCATTTAATCATCCATAATTTGAGTAAACTTATTATACTCAAATCCATCTTCAAGCATAGCCATTTTTCATCTTTCTATATCAAGTTCTTAGCTAGGTTATGCAGGAATTCAACCAAAGTGGATCAATCATCATCAAAGCTTACAAAGGAGTTGAGAAAGGGTTGATTTCGACACACCAATTGGCACCAACTCCCCCATGGGATCAAGATTTTGCATGATTGATTAGGATTTTACTTGTCTTTCATATTTTGTTCTTCATTTTCGTAGTTTAGTCTTTGTAAACGGATTTCATGGGGAATCCTTGTTTCACCTTGCATATTGATCTAATATTATGTTTGTTTGTTGTTTGTGTGCAGGTTTGAAATTAGGGTTCACAGTGATACAAAAATTTTTTCCTTTGTCATTGATGTCAAAGGGGAAAAGAAAGTCATGTGAAAAATAAGAAAGTTAATGGGGAGAATGAGGCATGTGAAAATATAAGTATCAAAGGGAGAGAGTGGAAAGAGAAAAGAGAAAAGGAAACTTGTATGGAGTAGAGGTGTCGTGTCTTTGATGGTTTTCCACATTATGTGTTGCCATGAATGATAAAAGGGGAGATTGTTGCAAGTATTAGAAGATTTGTGTTTTCATTTATTTCAACAAGCTTGTGTTGTCATTAGTGTCAACTGTAAGAGGAGGAAGAAGATCATTATTGAGGGAGATTGTTGCAAGAGTATGTTGGTGTTATCTATGCTTTGATTAGTTACGTTATGCTATCATTAGTAAGCTACTAATGTCAACCTCTAGTGTTGCTTTGATAAGATTTTGTATATGGATATATGGTTGAGCTGCTATGCTGTAGTTGGCTTAAAGGTGATAAGGATGTGTCTTTGATGCTTAGTTTTCAAGTGATTTTGATAAAACGTGATAAAAAGAGGAAATAGTGTGTTACAATGTTGTTCTAGGTTACAAAATAGCGTTATGGTCTTGCTTTGCATTTCTTCTAGGTTGAATATCTACCTATGTGTTTTAGATATGTTGATCAAAGGTGTTTAAAGGTGTTGTATTTAAAATTTGGTGTGCTAGATTGTTGTGCAAAATAAGTTTTGTTCACTAGTGTGTGAACAGTGTATTGTAGAGGTGTTTGAGAGAAATGTATTTGCTTTGTGTTTCTCCATAAAGTGGTTTCAAGTCTTGCAAATTTGAAGTAATATTGATTATGTTGATATCTTTGTTCAGTTGAGGTGGTTTGAGGTTTCATGCTCCAGAAGTCAGTTTCTTAAGTTATAGTGTATGGCAGAGTTATTTGAGTGTACAAGGTGTGTATATTCTTCAAGTAGAAGTTATTGCGAAGGATTTTGTTGGATTTTAGGGTGTTTATGGAATATTCTAGGTTATGTTTATGTGACATTTGTTGTCTATGAGTTTATGTTGGATCAAAGTAAGTGTGTACTTAATAGTTTAATGGTGTTTACATGGGTAAAAACTAACCTAGTGTTTACACTAATTGTGGTGGATGTTTATGTTTTATAGAAGCATGTTGTAGCATGGTGTTATATTTTTGGGTTCCAAATAAGGAGTGGTGTGGTCCACTTTCACTTATATCCACCACAAAAGTGTTTTTGTGCCGACCTTGGAGAAGGGTTTCAAGGTTGAAGATGGTATAAATAAGAGTTCAGTTGTTGAGGGATGATGCGATAAACAAGAGAGATGTGAATGATGTGAAGTGTAGATTGTTAGAGTGAGAAATTGAGAAGTGTAGTGTGAGATTTCATGTGTTAGACTGCTAGATGTAGTGAGAAAAAGGTGTCTACAATTATTTAGTCAAGTTGTGAAGGTGTTGGTGATATTGTGGTGGATTTTCCTGTTGCATTGAGATGTATTTCTCTGTGTAACATTCTTCTTTGTCTTCTATTCTATTCTAGAAATGAGCCTTTCTTTCTTTGGATAGCCCTCTGGTAATGATCCCTATTGTATTTGATGTTGAATTTACTTTATATTGTGAGCTAATCCTCATTGTGGTTTTTCCTATCTTGGGGTTTTCCATGTAAATTCTGTGTTCTCTTGTGCATGGTGTTGATTTGTTTCAATTTCTGTTATTTTCTTTTCATGCTAAATCATCATAACATATTAAGGGTTAACTATGTTAATGTGGATCTGAATGTGTATGAGGGTTTTGAAGGTTTAAGGTACAACTAATTCACCCCCCTCTCAGTTGTATTGGGAATTCAATAGGCATGCATATCTAAATGTGATGTGTGTCAAATTAATAAAGGGGAGACTCTCAAAACCCCTAAATTTCTACATTTGATTCATATCCTTAATAAGGCATTCATTGATATTTTATGGATTTGATTATGGGGCTTCCACTCTCTAGTGGTAAATAATTAATTTTGGTGGTGGTGTACCACTTAACCAAATATGTTCATTTCTAAGTCTTACCTTGCCCTTACACTATTATTACATGGTTATTCAAAATATTTTACATTATGTCTTCAAACTTCATGGGATGCCTTGTTCTATTATTAGTGATCATGTTTCATCTTTTACTAGAAAATTATTGCAAGATTTATTTGATTATTAAGGCACTACCTTGAACATGAGTTTGGATTATATTGTCATGAAATTGATGATCAAACCTAGATTAACAACAAATTCCTTAAGAATTACATTTTTTATTTTGTTTCTAAGCAATATGGACAATAGATAATGTGGTTACCTCTTTCTGAGTGGTGGTATAATACCACTTATCATAGTGCTTCCAAAATGACCCATCCTTTATAGTACTCCCCCACCCTCCTTATGTACTTATGTTTTAGGTTATTCTAATGTTGTAACTTTTGACAACACCCTAGCCAAGTTTAAAGACATCTCTTGAATACTTAAGTCCAATATAACAATGGAAAAAAATGTATGAAATAATAGGTGAATTAGTATAGGATAAAGCATACCTTTGAAACTAGTGATTAGGTATTTTTAAATACCTAGCCCTACAAGAAAATTTAATTACAAGATTATAAAGATGCTCATAATTTGGCTCCCAAGTTTTTTTGTCCCTATCAAGTGCTCCAACATATTAATGAGGTGGTATATAAGTTTTCACTCCCACCATCTTCTCAAATCCACATATTTTTTCATCTCTTATCTCAAAAAGTGATTGGAACTACTACTTTCACATTGACCAAGCTACATATATTAGACAAGAAGTGATTGGAAACTAAGATTATTTTGAAAAAACACATCAAGCACCTTCAAAATCATTATATTGAGGATTTCATCTAGTTGAAGCACTTATAACCTAAAAATGTCACATGGAAAGTTTCTAGCATTCACTCTAGTTTTCCTCATCTAAGATTTAAGGATAAATATTTTTGAAGAGGCAATGCTACAAACTCCCATTCTACTATATGTTAGCTAGTATTAGTTGGGTGCATATGGTTTATAAGTTGCCCTTGGGTATTATTGATAAATGAGGATACATATGATTTATAAGTCATCCCACTAGTTGTACAATAAAATATGTATCCATCCATGGGATGGTGGTAGTTACCTTTTGTAAAACTCTATATATTATAATTTGATTTCCCAAATGGAAGGTATCTTTCATATTTGTAATTGTAGTGTATTCTCTATTTAGAGGTTGTCCTCTCAAAGTGGTACTATGAAGATAATTAAGCAATCAATTTGTCCCATTTATGTGTGTTTATTTCATGTTATCTTACAAGTTCATTATAGTTTTCTTGGTCAAAGGCCAACTATAAGCCTTGTATGATTTAGTTATGTGCGTGTATGTGTGTATATATACATACATATGTATGATGTATATATATACATATATATATGTATATATGTATATGTATGTATATGTATATATGTATATATGTATATGTATGTATGTATATATGTATGTATATGTATGTATGTACAAGATAAAGATCAAGGCCCAATTCAAGTAGGCAAGTAATTGATGCAGGAGCATCCAGTGGTGTAAGGGCAATCCTACATCACCCAAAAATATATTTACTTTCATTTAGAGTTTTGTATATGTTTTTTCATTTTTGGATACCCTTTTCGTCGAAGAAGAATTCCCAGCTTTCAGAACTGCTTTTCTGCTTTTTTTGCTCGACTACTATTTTTAGTAGGTATGATTTTGAAGGCGTGAGGAGACAGAAATTTAAGGGAAGCTTCAGGACAAAATAATAAACACTTTGGTGAAAGAATCAGGCGAAGATCATTCCCGGTTCACAAGTTATTCAAGTTTCAGTTTCTGCTTTTTGCCCTACAAAATCTTCGAAGCTAATTTTGAGGGACTTAAAGGCTCCGGATGGGCCCGAAAATTGGCCGAAAATGAAAGTGGTTAGCCTTTAGGCCCTACTTTTTAGCACTTCATTTTCGTAAGACCTTTCCGAAAAGGTATTATCATTGAATATCCGACGGTTAGATCTTGAGTTAGGGCTTTCGAACGTTTGTGCATAATTAGAATGTTCTTTTTGGCTCCAAACGGAGGAAATGGGGCTATTTATGGGGTAGTTTCTAATTTTTGTGGTAGTTTTTGGGGAAAAGAAGATCGCATGCCTTAGGACTTAGATTAATGCCTTAGGAAAGAATGTTAGGTTTTAAGTTTAGATTAAGTTTTGAACTAAGTGTCCACAATTATGACAACACCCAAACTTAAAGAAGCAAGAGACCACACTCAAATTGAGCATGCACATAGTGACATCACCAAACAACATCACAAAAGGATTAGATAGAATTCAAGACCCTAATGATCATAAGCACTTTAGGGAACCCAGTCCATCATTTCCCTTCTTTCATAATACCTATGTGAGCCTTTTTTCCCCATCTAAGGCCCTATAACCATGATGACTATCATCAGTTCTAATTTTGGAAATAATAATCAAAACATTATATAAATATTTATTCAATATAATTAACAAATGAACATTCATATAAATCGTCCCATAATCACAACTAAACAAGATGGCCAAATTATTGGTATTACAATCAACTAGCTAGCAACAATCATAGCTTAAAAGCTGCTAGAATTCAAGAATGGTAAATCACCAAGGATGTCCTTAAATGCAAGATCCTAGGTGCTCAATTTGAAACATTTTGGTGTGCAAGTTGATGGTTAAAGATCATATTCTTCAAATGGGTTGGCTTTGTAAATCGAGAAAAATGGTTTGAGATTAAAAGACTAGATCACACATATGATTCTATTCAAGTGGCATATCTATATTTGCAATCTAATCTAGAATACATGAATAATTGTAGTGAAGATTGATCTAGACTTTTGAAGACAATAAACAACTAATATAGATTATAATATTAAATCAATTTATATGAAAAATAAACCAAATTAAATATCAAATCAATAGATTTACAATAAACCCAAAAGATAAAAAGACAAATTAAACACGTTATCCCTTACAAATGTAAATGATATATTGAAATGACAATATGATGTAAGCCAAATTAATAGAAAGTGTGTGGCGTTCCATAACTCAGTTCCTAGCATTTAGAATGAACTGCTTTATTTCACAGGCCTTTCCTTGTGTCAAACACAGGTCATTTGCAGTCGTTGTATATCAAGCTGTATGATAACTAATTTGAAAATACTTAAGAAAATCCAAATGAGTGAAGATTATGGATTATATATTCCCTTTTATTATAAGGTGTATGATTTAATTTACAACTTAATGGAGGATAGCTTATTCCTAAATGCTCATAGGTTTCTAAAATATAATTAGATATATAAATATTATACATGGATAGATGATTACAAACTTATGCTGTCTCAGGATAATAATGTCTACTTTTTGAATTTTGTCCTAATGGCATAAGGTAAGAGGAAGCTTTTTTGGAACAAAGCAATCAATATGGGCCACTGAATCAAAAAGCAACCAAAACCAATTTTGTTTTTTTCTCCTTTGTTTTCTGTGGTCACCATGAATGTCAAAGTGTGGAGCCCATTGTGGTCGGAACATTTTAAATTATTGTATTACAGAGACACTTAAGAAAATCCAAAACCTCATTTAATAACTTAATAGAAAGGATGCATTTATTTTACTAGTTTTAATGTATAAATTTTGTATTGTGTTTACAAAATTAAGAATCAAAATTTAGTAGTAGTATTCCATAGTCATAGTTTAATTGGTGAAGATAATCATTTGTTTTTTAATGAGGTTATTTATGAAGGTTTAAATTTTTTCAGAATCTTGTTGGATCAGATTCAAATTTTTATTTATTGCAGCTAGTCAAAGGACAGTTTCTGGTTTAAATATAGGCTTTATCGAAATAGTGCAATTCATAATCCCTTATTTATTGCAGTTCAGCCAAAGGACAATTTTTGGTTTAGATGTATGTTCCATCATAATATTATAATTCTTAATATAAAAGCAAAGATGCTGATATTTTTATTGAAAATTGTTGGAATAGTGTTGGGTAGTTTTAAAGGTTTTATTACATTACGGGATTGGAAAGTATTGGTGTCATTTATTATCAAGATGTCATGAGCTCTTTGAATTCTTTTTACTAAAATATTTTTTTGAGTAGTTGGATAGTTTTCAGGTGGGATGATCTACTCACCCTTCCTATATAGCAGCTTCTACTTAATGAAAATATATATTTTATATTTTAACTCATTTATCTTATTTTTTTAAATATCTCTTATATTTAAATCAATTCATTCCTACCAACCACTTCTTTTCATAACCCTTCTACAATTAAAATACTCTATTATTTATTGCAGCTTAGACAAAGGACAATTTCTTGTTTAAATGTAGGCTCTGTTATTACATTGTAATTTGTAATCTCCAATTTATTGGAGTTTAGTTCAAGGACAACTTGTGGTTTAAATGATTGTTCCATATAATATTATAATTATTAAAATAAAAGTAGAGATGCTGATATTTTTATAAAATATTTTTGGAATAGTGTTGGGTAGTTTTAAGGTTTTAAGGTGTCGAGGTTAGAATGCGTTGATGTCATTTACTTCAAAAATGATTGGAAAGTCTTTGCTTTTTTCACTAAAACATTCTTTTGAATAATTTTTGGATAGAATTATCTACCTTTTCCTACATAATACACTTTTACTTACTAAGAACATATAATTTATAATCTAACTTATTTTTGAATATTTTTATTATACTTTATTTATATTTAAATCAACACTACATACCTACCAACTATTTTTTATTATAAACCTTCTGATATTAAAATACTCGTATATTCCTCTTAATTACTTGTATAAACTATCTTACAATCTAAATAACAGATTACACTCATTAAGAAATTTGGAAGTATATGCAATAAGGAACATTCTTTCATATCTTCCATCTTATTGTCGCTTCCTATCATGTATATATCAATGACTCCTAATTATGTAAACATACTGATTTGAAACATTTAATGGTGATAGCTTATAGTTTACATTCATGTGTGAATGGTCTGACAATGCATTTTGAACCATAACTTTTTGTTATGATTCTCATTATCATAAAGTACGTTGGATGAATTGTAACCTTGGAAATAAAGAAAAGAAATTCATATGGGAATCCTCAAAGTATGTAAGGACACAGTGAATTATTACAGCTGGCAAGCATCTACCGTGGATATAAGCCATCATGGGTTGACTGTATTTATGCATTACAGTAAAGATTAGAAGATAAGATTTTGCACTTATTGTCGAATTGAATTATACAAGTTTTAAGTGCCCATTACTATAGTCAATTAGCATAATGTCTTCACAATATTGGATTACAACCATAAGATAAAGATAATAATAATGTTTTTTTTTCAGGTATTTAAGTATTGATTGGAAATTTTGGTCTTTGTTCGATGTATCTAGTTCCGCAGGCGGTTTGGTGCATCTTCAGGAATTAATCTTGTCTCAGTTCACCCCATTCTAAAGGTGAAACAAAAGCTTAAAATCGACTCGACACCACCATTAAAGACTCGCCGGACTGAGATGCGAGAACACCCTAGATTATCATATTTAGATTGTAAGTAACATATTTTGAAATACCCATTAGTTGTACTGTAATCTATATCTGTCTACTGATTGTACTGTCTTTTGTTGGCTTTCTTTTCTGAACTTTCTCTATATTCTAACATTCCACCATCATTTTTGTCTGTAAACAAACTGTTTTGAACAACTACAAACAATCTGTATTCTTTTCACTTAATTTAATCAAGATGATGATTTTAATGAGACGGTGTTTCTTGATTTGTGGGCAAAGATGACAGGCTCGAATCCCTAGAGCTTGAGCCCCGCACCATACCTCTTCTTACAAAGTGGGGTAGATAAATAGGGAATGATGCCATTGTATTCATTCGATGGAGTTATTCTCTATATAATTTCACAGTTTAATAACTGAACAAGTGTATATAATTATGGGTGAGTCCCTTGGAGTCTACAAGCACAAAAGTCCATTCACATATTTCAATACTGTGAACATTGCCTGCTTCTTGTATTACCCTGAAGGATGGAGGATAATAGTTTTATAACTCGTGCTAAAGGTACAAGTTAAACTTAATATATAATATGCTCAGAGGTTTTGTCTTTATGTACTCTAACTGGTTATATCAATGGGACTTAAGGTTGACAGGGAAGTTATGAAAACGAGGAGGGAAAAAGATGTGTGGAGTGATCCCACATGAACATGAAGCCTCTAATTGCTGTACCACATGATTAATGTGTCTTCCTTTCTCATAGGAAGTGTGGTACAATGCTCTATAACTTCATTTCACTTTTTAGGTGAGATTTCAAAGTTACCCACTAAATGGAAAAAGAAGCAAATTTCTAAGATTGGATGGTACATCTAAGTATCTTCTTAAATAGATGTGATTAGATATTAAAGTGCATGCATTACCTTTTTTCAAAAGGTAATATAATTGAGCTTTATTTTATTAAAAAGAAGAATGTAGTCATTATTTTGGAGAGAATTCAGATTAAATTCCATGGTCATGTGATAATAATTACTTCTTAGCTATTAAATATAATAATCATTTTTCCTTTGTATGATATTATAAAGAAATTAAAGTTTTCGTCTATTAAAATTAGGTTTAATTAATATAATAAGTAAGACAATCTAATTAATCTAATTTAGAGGAATGGGATATAGATTATATGAAGAATTTAGAATTTATAAAATTTTAATTAATATAATAAGTAAGACAATCTAATTAATCTAATTTAGAGGAATGGGATATAGATTATATGAAGAATTTAGAATTTATTTAAAGTTTGGTAATTGATATTGTCAAATTTTTATCATCTTTTTAAATTATAATTTAAATTCACTAAATTTAAGTGGATCACTCTCAAAATTTGTCTAAGGTCGAATTTTCATCCACAAATTGATTTTTTTTCCTTGCAAATTTGAGATTCTTCTATGGAATTGAACTTTAGTTGTTGAATCATACCCTACCTATGAAAGTGATATGTTTGAAAGGAAACCAAGCCTTGATTCACATTGACCTTGGAGAGAAACAATGCGAGTAGATACAAATCTAAAGTAATTTCAATAGAATGATAATAAAAACATAAGATATACCCTAGAAATACTTGTGGAGAGGCAAAACCTAGCAATAAATCACACCCAATGTATTAATCTTATTGAAATGATTACAATACAAAATTAGAGTTGCATTGTTATAATGGAGATCATGACACTTAGAATCCTAGGGTAAAGCTAATAGCATAACCCTACATTGAACTAACCATACAATCTCCATCCCAAGCCCTTAATTTATTGGTCAAGGAAACCCAAGAAATCACTAATGAATTCTCAAAACCACAGTGTTAAATTATAAACTAAACTTTGGTCCAACCAAACCAAGTTAGACATATGCACATCAATGCCATAAATAAAATGAATGAAAATTTTAAAATTTAGGAGAAAAGATAATGCCAAAATAAATTCCCTCGACCTGAGATTAACCCTTAGCCACTAAGCGCATTCTACTTCTCAATCTTGCTAGCAAAAATGAAATGCTTGAAAACACATTTGTAGATATCATGCTTCATATATGTAAGCAATTGTAACAAGTCTAATTTATTTTTATTCTCCAACACAACTATCTTCTCATCTATGACCTTTATTCCAAATTTATTATTTTATACTTCATTGCTACCTTCACAATTATAGGCCTTAAGATACTATAATGGAGGCTTATTACCAATTTAAACCTCAATACTTTTTTGAACAAAGGTTAAAGTGGGAGACCTCTTAATTAGATAAAATTGTGTGCTTACAAATTAATTTTTTTAATCCAAATCAACTTCATTGATCATACCACTATCCCTTTCTACCATCTATTTTTCATTCTATCACAACTCTATCTCAATGAAGACTATATGGAGTTGTCTTATGTCTCACTATGTAATCATCACTTCAAAATCTATCAAACTCTATTGAATGAAATTATTTTCCATTTTTCATCACCAACACTATGATCTTATTTTTTATACCTAGTTCTTTATATAAGGGTTTTGAAATCTTTAAAATTTGAGAAGACCTGATATTTTTACACAAGAAATAACACCCATATTTTTTTATATAGAGAAACCACTACTGAAAGAAATATAATATATAAATTTTCAAAGTGAATGTAAATCAACATGACTAAATGTGTCACTATGAATTAAATAAAAAATCCATAAATATCTAGTGTAAATCAAGTAAAACTTAACTCAAATTTATCTTTCTATGTATACAATGTTCACAAAAGATAAAATCAAGCGAAAAGTAAATTATCCCCACTACTAAATTCTTATATTTTAAGGCCTATAATCTATTTCTCACTAATGTGGCCCATGTGTTCATGTTGTAAAATAGTCTTCTCAATAAGAATTTTTTAATTCTCAAAAGTAGGAATCTCTAAACCGTTACATTCGATGTCATTCATCTCATGAAAGAATAAACTCCTAAAACAACTCCCTCAATGAACATTATGGCTCTTCATGCCATCTTGCATCTATCCTTGATGAAGATAACCTTCACACCCCCATAATTTATCTTACTCACTAATAATTTAGACTCCTCACCAAATAGAGAATATACATCATGATAGAGAGAGATTTGATTACTCCATATCAAAATATGAGCTTGACTCTACCATGAACATCAATCTTGAGAGATGAACTATCTCCTAAATAAACCTTTCCATCAAACATGTTATCATAACTAGAAAATTACTTGTGGGGATTCATATGGAAAGAAGCTCTAGAGTTGATAAAATATGTATCCTCACATTTATGTGTGGAAGGGTTGTAATAAACACATTACCATTGTATTCATTCAAATCCTTTGAATATAATCATCTCTAGACTCTTTCTTGTCCATATCTTTATTAATATGGTTGGTGTTGCTAGACCTCCATAACTTGACCTTATATGTGCTAGGAGACTTAGATCTCCCCTTATCTTTAGATCTCTTGTCTTTCTTACAGTTCTTACCTTTTTCTTTTGAATTACTTTTAATAACTTATACATCCTTTATAAATTTTGATCATTTTTACCCCACCTTCTCATATAATAATACAACAACCACCTCATCAAGATTTGGCTTTGAGATATCAATTTCCATAACTAGGTTATACCATGACTTTAGGAAAGAGCATAGTCTGAAGTGATACACAAGTCTTCCTTCCCCATACTCACACCTACAAAATTTAGTTGCCTCACAACAATGTTGAAGGAATTTATGAGCTCTATTATATAATCTTTATTGCTCATCCTTAACAAATATAAATTCTAAAGAAAAAAATTGCTTGTAAGAAACTTTACCTAAGATGAATTCTCTAACTTCATCCAGACGTTAATGGTGTGGTTTCTCTCTATAAATTTAGGAGCATTGAATCAAAAAGGTAAATTCAAATAAATATTTTAATTTTACTAGTAATTACTACTCATTCTTTTATAGCCATGTTGAATGGTATATTACCAAATACTATAGGTCATAGATCTATATCAATAATCTTGAAGGACCTCCATATTAAGCTTACAAATATAAAAATTAGTTCTATTGAACTTTTTTATCTCCAATATATATGTCCTTCTCATTCACTATTCTTGGAAAAAAAATATGAATTGCACACATCTCCCACTAAAATAAGGTTTAATAATAAAAATATCCTCTGATTGATCCAATGAGCTATAATCACCAATATCTAATATAAAAAAAAGGAAATTAAACCTAGTTCCACATAAATATTAAAGAGAAATAATGAAAATATATGTATTCTTAAATGTTAATTTCAATAGAGTAACAACAATAAATGTAAAATATACCTTGGAAGAACCCATGGAGTGGAGAAACCTAGCATCAAAACATACCCAATGTATCAATCTTCTTCAAACAATTATAATGCAATCTTAGACTTGAAATGCTTCAATAGAGATCAACCCTTTGAATCCTAGAGGAAACCTATCAATATTGCCTTGTACAAAACTAGTGATATAATTTAAATTTGAAGCCTCTAATTTACAAGATAGTAATACCCAAGAAACCACCAATGGATTCCCAAAATCATGGACTCAAAACTATGAGCCAAATCTTGGTTCAACAAGTCCAAGTTGGACTCCTATGCTCCTCTCCAAGAGTAACTTCTCCCAACTTAAAAAGTAACTTTAAACTTAACTATTGGACAACTATAATCTAAGGAGTGAAGTGTAATCCCTAAGGGGTTTATATGGGTTTCATTATTCCTCTTACGCACTTAATGTAAATGGCTAATTATAGTTGGTCAAAGATTTTATTCATAGTCCAAATTGTAACCCCCTCTTTAATGAATTCTTATAATCATCATAAGACTAATGACACATGGAAAACAGTGTCACTAAAGTAAATTTTTAATTTCTCCCATGTGTGGTTCCTTTTTCATTTGGTCTAATACTTATAATATTATATAATTATTAAATATTTGTAGCACCATTAGGATTTACAAGGTTTATAATGTCTACTTCTAAAACATTGAATTTTTTCTCACTTAAAATGTTTCACCCTATTGTCATAAACCTATATCTAAATATTAGAAATGTTAGAAAACACCTTTAAAGGTTTGCTATGTAAGGATATTCTCCTTGTTGTAGTCACCTAGATATGATTCAAGAGTCTTGATAAGAATAATTTTGTGGGGGATTCACTAGAAAACCCAGAGCAATTAAAATAACATCAATTATTAATATGGATTACAAATATGAAAAAAAGATTACACAATGAATTAGAAATTTAATGTGTTTCACCTAATTTGAGGTACATCTACCAAGAAACAACTATCCACTATAATTTTATTATCTAACAATAATCAAGTTACAAAATCTCTCATTCACTCTCACCCACAATATAATTTGTTGTTGCATGCTAATACCAAGCACTCACAACCTGTCCCTTGACCTTCCACATTCAGAGCCATACAATAATAAGCATGTTTTGGTAGTTTTAGATATAGGTTTGCAACAAAAATAATAACTAATTTGTTTATTAGAATATAATAAATTAATAATTTGGGGGTGTTTCATCCAACTACCTCCAAACCCCCACAATGGGCTCTTCCCTCGACCTCCTATTGGGGGGATGGCCCCCCTACACCCTGCAAGAGGGGCGTTGCCCCCCTGCACTCCCTCAAAAATTAATTTGAGGTCAAAACTCATCTATAAAAACATACTGAGAAATCATGTAATATGCTTAAGACATGTACATCTCATTTTTATTTTATTCTCTAATTATGATGATGTAATGTGTAACACAATCCTATATGATTTTAAAGATGATTTAATAATGAATTAGGGTTTTTCCTTTCATACAACATCCTAATACATAAATTAATATATTTTAGGCTCAAGTTGGTAAGTAATGGCTAGTAGGAATGGAGTCAACCTTGGCTCAAATTTAAGGTTAAATTTGAAAATTGTGAGGCCATCTCTATATCTATGTATTTTTATAGGTGAATGGAAATATTTGATGAACATAGGTTGTCATTGATGTAAAAGGATTAATTTCAAAGGTGATCACTAATGTCTAAGGAGTAGTGCTAGTTGTATAATGAGAAATAAATGTAGTCATTCTTCAATATCATAGGAGTAATGTCAATAGATCACTAAGCATCGTGTTGTCATATCAGTGCATTTTGAGTACAATGAAGAAAAATATTGTAGTATGCTCAAAATATCATGCTTGTAGATCTTTTTTGTTGATGAAAGTGATCTGGAAGCCTAATCCAAAATGTTGGAGGTTAGTTACGTAGGGTAGAGATATTTCTCTAGCAATATGTTCATGATCAATACTCCTTCCTAGATGCGAGTTTTGGTCAATGATTTTGAAGGAGAGTATGTCTACACTTGTTCTACCTTATGTTGAACAAGACAACTAAGAAGGGGGTTGAATTTGTTGTAGCAATTTAAACTTCAAAACCCTTAATAGAAGTTAGATATATAAGCATTCATATAACATTTGCACTGCTAGCATGATTAATCATTAAAAGTAGAAATAGAAACTCAAAGAAGAAAAACCATACACACAAGAGCACCAGATTTATGTGGAAATCCAATGAGAGAAAAGCCACGGTGAGGATTAGCTCACAATATAAATAATTCCAAGACTAAATACAAAGGCTCACTGCTAGAAAGGATCACTACCAAGACATGACACTATCCAATGAGGGATCACTGCCACAGAATTACAAAGAAGATAGAAGAGAGTTGTTACAAAGAGAAAAATATCTCAATGCAATAGAGATTCCACAACAATTTTCTCACTCATTTGCAAACATTCTTGGAAAGATAGAGTACACCTTCAACTCACTACCTTCAGGAACTCAACACTTTGAAATTCAAACTGATCTACTCGAAATTGCATCATATGCACACACACATATCACATCTCTCTATATCTCTTACAAACATCTCAAATCATACTTATATCGTCTTCAACCTTGAATCCCTCTTAAGGTCGACCATACACAATTTGCATAATTTACAAATTTAAATTAGGTCAGTGCCAAAGCATTCTCATGATGGAAGAGAATGAGGGTGACCCATACATATACTTAATGAGGACCTAAATGAGTCTCAACATGCCTCAACATACTTATATGAACTTTGCAAGTAGTGCTTAACACAAGGTCGGGCAACACCTGTGCAAACACATAAAATAATTAAACACATGCATCCTTAACTCAGTCCAATATTTTTAGACAAAAAACTTCACTTGAACATGATTTAGAGTATGTAATAAACACATGCAAATTCATCTAAAAGCTTCATAATAAACTTCACCTAAAGAGTATGAATATTTTGTTCATTTGAATAACCCTATCAACCACTATATTACACTATAACTCAGAAACTCATCAACAACAACACCAAATATCAAATCCTCTTGAACTAAGCAAGAGAGAAACCTTATCAATGTATTCTCATAACCACAAGTCCTAAAACCAAGATGCGGAGAAATGCAAAGAAAATACATTTCTCGCAGACCATAGTCAGACATACCAAAATGCATAGTTCACACTGATGAAAATATCTCGCACTATACAATGATCTAGAAGCCCAGATTTTAGATATAACACGTACCACTAGCCATGAACAATACCTTAGATCTGCATAAGTGTAGCATCAACCCAAAAGAAACGTGAAGCACATCCTAGAGAAAACACTAAATACCTACATGACATTGTTTTCACTATTTGTCAAATTTTATCAAAAGAACTTGGAGATCAAGTACCAGAGACATCAGTTTAGCACATTACTTCACTCTAACACTCCTCTAGACATATCAACATAAGGATAACTCCATTTACTCATAGCACTTCTTCAGCATCTCAACTATACATGCACAAATTACAAACCTTCTTTATTACAATTTTCTCAATATCCTCGACATATATAACCAATAACCAGCTTCCATACACATAATTGACATCAATGGAAAAAATAACCAGTTGAAATCAATGAAAAAACCTTCATACTTGCAACACCTTATTCCAGAGTTTCTAGGATTTATCTTTAGCATGCAAAAAGGTTGAAGTGATAGAAGGGTCACTATGTTGGTTAGTTAACTAGTTGATGTTTTGGAACTATGTGGCATTAGTTTAAAGTGTGTGTTATCTAGAGATAGCATGGTATATCGAAATAGGTCTTGTTTTAAGTTCCTATGGAAGCACATGGCATCATGTTCTTTTGATGGAAAAAAATTTGAATTAGGACCTACCTACTACACATTTCATGGAAATTTGAATTTAGGTCCATCCTATGTCGACCCAGTTGATTGTGGACCCTTGGACGATATTAAGTGATGTTAATGTAGTGTGATGTATATAATCATCATAGTTTTAGATCTCACTTGAAATGTGTGTGGATGTGAATTTATGTGTAAGTGTAAACTTGTGCGAGCAAGTGTAATTCAATAGGAGTTGTATCTCAACCATTATGCTTCAATATTAAAAGATCATAAGGTGTGTAGGAGAGTGTTTGAGGTAATCTTGGATCTTGTGTAATCTGAGTAATCAACATTGAAGTTTCTCAAGCTTTATCTTTGTAATCCAATAGGACTAGTGTCTTACTTATTGAGTTGTTTCTTAGATATTTTCATTGGGGATTGTTGTCTCCAATAGGTTGGTCCCTAAAAATATAGTAGGTGATTGGTGTCTCTAGTAGGTTGGTGCCTACTTCATGATTGTATCTCATTCATTATTTCTTTGAGGTTGGATTTTGACAATAGCTCTAAGCAACTTTTCTCACCATGGTTTTTCCCATTTCAAGTTTCCATGTATATCTGGTGTTCATTGTGTGAATGTGTGTCTCTACGTTGTTTGAATGATAGTAGTTTCTTTGATTCATGTTTGATAATTCATGGTTCAAGATACATGTTGAATTAAATATTTTTAAATAGATTTGATATACTGATTCACCCCCTCTTAGTATGTTGTGTGTCATTCATTCGGTATCAGAGCCAAGTTACTTTGAAGAAGCTCAAAAGCTTGAGGTAGATTTAGGATGGCACACTTAGTGGCTCAAGAAGGATTGCCTTCAAATAAGGCACTGCTCTTTGATAAATCCAATTATTCCTTTTGGAAAGTAAGGATGGAAGCATAACTAATGGCACTAGGGTTTGAAGTCTAACATTCAATTGTGGAAGGATATGAGATCCATGTTAGTCTACCAAGAGATAAAGCTGAAAAGAAGGCTTGTGAGAATAATGTTAAAAAAAGGAATGTAATTTTATGTGGTTTATCTAATTCTAATTTTGTGAAGATCATGTATTGTAGGACAACAAAGGAAGTGTGGAATAATTGTACAACATCTATTTATATGATGATAAGGTCAAAGAAGCAAAGCTTCAAACTCATTGAGGTCAATTTGAAGGTTTGAAAATGAAGGAAGAAGAAAACCTTACCACATTCCTACTCTGGATTGATGAGGTTGTCAATTCTATCAAATGTCTTATTGAAGAACTGAAAGAAGGTATGATAGTGAAAAGGGTACTCATATCCCTTCCCAAAAAATTTAGTGCAATTTTTTTTTTGTTGAAGAAGATAAAGATCTAAATAATCATACTATGGATGAGTTGCATGGAATTCTAACTACCTATGAAATGAGAATTGAAAATTAAAATCTTGTAAGAAAAGAGGTTGCATTCAAGTTGTCCAAGAAGCAAGATGATCTGGAATTACATGATGGATCAAATCCGGAATAAGCAAAATTTGTCTAGAAGTTCCAAAGAGGTTTTGGAAAGTGAAAAGGTAAGTTTCCTTTCAAATGTTTTAATTGTGGTGAAGTAGGTCATTTCATGGATAAGTTTCCTAATAAGGAATTTAATAATGATGAAAATAAGTCATTCCAAAAGGGGAAATATATTCAAAAAAATGAAAAAAAATTCTTTATGAATGAGGAAGGTTATTCATCTTATGATGATGACCAAGGCACCTTCGTAAATGAATGATAAAGGGATCTATTTATGGCTATGGAAACCTCTAAAGAAGATGAAAAACCAAAGTCTAGAATTGAAGATGATGTGGAACTAGATCTTGTGGAAGAACTGCTTTGTGTCGGAAAGGAGATCAAAAGGATTGCAGAAGAGGTGAAGGCTAATGAAAAATTATCTCAAAATCTTGAGGAAGTAGAGAAGATGGTCATTGATCTTAAGGTTCAAGTTGAAGATTCAAAGAGGATTGAAGAGGTTCTAATTGAAAGGTTTCTATCAAGAGAAAATGAATGTGAAAAACTTGAAGAAGAAATAGTATCACTGAGGAAGGACCTTGAAAAGGTAAATCATTAGCTGAAACTAAAGTTTAGAAAAATAACAGAGATCTTGGATCAAATAATAGAAATCCATATATCATCGCACATCAAAATTGGTCTTGGTTTTACCGATGAGAAGAAGAGTGAGATGACAGAGCATATTGTGAAATCTGTTATTGAGAATTTGGAAAAGAATAACTTTAGGAGTTCAAAGTCTGAGAAATTTGCAACAATCAATGAAAGAAAGATGGTGAATGATGGTTGCATCCAAGTGCATAGGCATAACAGAAGATCTAGAAGACAAGTTTCAAGAGGAAAGGGATACATTACCATGTTTCATCATTCCTTTTTTGGTTATTGTTTTAACTGAAATCATTTTGGTCAAAGGCTATGAATTGTAGAAAGGTTCTTGCAATAAGGAATGATTTTGTTAGAAGAAATGTATTTGCACCATTGTACAATTTCAATATTATTTGTCACAAATGAAAAAATTTAGGACATATTGCTAGAAATTATAGAAGCAATTTTGTGAGTCCTCCTATACTAGATACAAAAGGAGATAACTTGTCATAATATCAAAAAACTGAAGCAGATAAAGTTTGGAAGAAGAAACCAAAGGAGCAAAGATCAGAGAAATCCATGGTGACCTAGACTACCTGACATTCCCAAAAGGAGAACATGTGGATCATTGAACGTGGATGCTCAAGTCATATGACTGGGGACAAGAGAAAATTCATGCACTTCAAGAAGTTTGATGGAGGATTTATAACTCTTGGTAACAACTCTATTGCTAAGATTATTAGTAAGGGAATTTCAAGTCTTGATGGCGGAAAGAGAAAAACTCATTATGTTATGTATTTAGAAGGATTGAAGCACAATCTCATAAGTGTAAGTAAAATGTATGATAAAGGCTACAAGATTTCATTCACTATTGAAGGTTGTGAAATTAGAAAGACCATTACTAAAGAACTGGTTGTGGAAGGAAGTAGGACTGAAAGTGTTAATATATCATCTCACTGAGGTAAATGGATAGAATTTCTTTGCAATACAAAGAGAAGAAATTTTTCTATGGCATAGAATATTGGGACACATAAATTTTGATGGTCTTTTGAGGATAATTTCAAAGGGGATGGTAAGAGATGTTCCAAAAATCAAGAAGCCTCAATCTACTAGTTACAAACCATGTCATGAAGGAAAGAAGAAAATGACTAGATTTCCTACCAAGGAATATTCTACGACAAAGCCATTGGACTTGATTCATACTAATCTATGTGGACCGCTAAGAAAAAAGAGCATCCAAGGAGATAGGTGTTTCATGTTGCTTATTGATGATTATTCAAGAATGAATTGGATTACTTTTATAAAGGATAAATTAGGATCTTTTGAGAAGTTTAACACATTTAAGGCTATGGTTGAAACTAGAAGGACTATCAAACGTATAAGACCAAATATAGGTGGAGAATTCACTTTTGACCAGTATGATGAGTTTTATGAGCTACATGGTTTCTGGAGATAGTTTTCTTCTCCCAGAACTACTCAGTAGGATGGTGTTGTTGAGAGAAAGAATTGGATAGTATATGAGATGGCCAAAACTATGTTAAGAAAAGTTGTCAAATATGTACTCGAGAAAAGTAGTTCAAACCATACTGTATTTTTTGAACATAGCTCAAATTAGACCAAGGACTACTAAAACACCATATGAACTTTGGAAAGGAAGACTAGATTTAGTTAGACATCTCAAGTTATTTGGAAGAAAGTGCTACATCAAAAGGGATGAAGAAATTTTGGGTAAGTTTGATTGTAGATGTGATGAAGGTATTTTTTTGGTTATTCTATGGTAAGAAAGGCATATAAATATTATAACAAAATATTGAAAAGGATTATGGAATGTGTCATTGTAATTATTGATGAAATAATACAGTCTATTAATATTTTGGATGAGGAAGATGATGAAGAACCAATCCACAATAGTGATGAAGGCTTAGAAATTGATTCTCAAAATACAATTACAAAGACTCTAGCAAGGTATGCTCAAAAGAATCACTCTCAAGATCATATCATTGGAGATAAAGACAATGGAGTTCAAACTCAAAGAAGGATTTTGAAATAAAATGAATAGTTACACTTTACATTACTATCAAAAATTGAACCAAGATCCTATGTAGAAGCAAGCAGAGAAAAAGGATGGATAGATGCTATGGAGGAAGAACTAACTCAAATCAAGAAAAATGAAACTTGGGAATTAGTTCCAAGACCCAAAGACAAAAATGTTACTGGTACCAAATGTTTCTTTAGAAATAAGCTAAATGAAGATGGAGAATTTATCTAGAACAAGGCCATTCTTGTATGTAAAGGTTATTCTCTAGTTGAAGGAATTAATTTTGAGGAGACATTTGCTCTGATAGTAAGAATGGAAGCAATCAGAATGTTTTTGGCCTTATTAGCATTCAAAAACTTCAAGGTGTATTAGATGGATGTGAAGTCTACATTTATGAATGGACGGTTAGAAGAAGTAAAGACATTGAGCAACCAAAAGGATTCCAATGCTCAAATAAATTTGATTTTGTGTGTAGACTAAAGAAAGCACTTTATGAACTCAAATAGGGTCCTAGAGCATGGTACTCTATATTGGATAGATATCTGGAACAATAGTGTTTCCGGAGAAGCAGTGTAAATAGTAATTTATACATAAAATAGAAGGAGATCAAATTTTGATTTTTTTGTCTATGTAGATGGAATTATCTTTGAAGGAAGTAGTGATGACATGTGCAAGGAGTTCCAAAATGCAATACATAATGAGTTTTAAATGTCAATTCTTGGTGATTTGTCTTTCTTTCTTGGTTTATAGATTTCTCAATCAGATAAATGCATATTCATTTCTTAGAACAAGTACATAAAAGAAATGTTGAGAAAGTTTAAGATGGTTGAATGTGAATCGGTGAATACAACTATGCTTATTAAGTGTAAATTGAGTAAGGATGATGGATACCTACTAGACGACAAGCCAAACTTTGTATAGGTCTATGATTAGTATTTTGTTGTATGTGACAACATCCAAACTGAATATAATGCAAGTAGCTAAGATGGTAACTAGATTTCAGGAAGCACCTAAGGAAACTCATGTCAAGGTAGTAAAGAGGATATTTAGATATCAGAGGCTACAACAGAATTTTCTTTGTGGTATCTTAAGAGTGAAAATTTTACTCTAACAACATACATAGATGCAGATTGGGTGGGAAGCATAGATGATCAAAAGAGTACAAGTGGTGGAGTGTTCTTTCTTGATGAAATTCTTGTATCTTGGCTAAGAAAGAAGTGGGATTCAATATCTCTATATATAGTAGAGGCATAGTACATTGCAATAACTTCTTGTTAAAATCAATAATTATGGATGAAGCAAAAATTGAAGGAGATCAAGATAGAGTTTGATGAACGTACTTCTATTCTTTGTGACAATACCAATTCTATAAAAAAATTCCAAGAATTTGGTAATGCACTCAAGGACAAAGAACGTTGCAATTAAGTATCATTTTATGAGAGAGAAGGTTGCAAACAAAGAGGTGAAGTTGGAGTATGTTGATACTAAGGAGCAAGTAGCAGACTTTTTTACAAAACTACTTCCTAAGGATACTTTTGAATATCTCTAGTAGAATTTGAGAGTTGTTGCTCCCTCCTCTTAAATCAAGAGTAATCATAGGTTGAGGGGGAGTTCTAACTCCATACTGCAAGAAGGATTGATGGTCTTGCATAATGTTTTAGAAAGCAATGTGGTAGGGACTCAGGAGGAGTCTATCTAAGAAAAAAGTTTATGAATTGTGTAGAAAGTAGTTGACCTTTGCCATTAATGTCAAAGGGGGAGAAATAGGACTTAAAATGTTAAATCATCTACTGGGTAGAAATAACTCAAGTGATGTGGTCCCTAACACATTAGATTTGTCTTCTTGTGCTAGTACATTTTGATGTTTTCCATCAATGACAAAGGGCAGAATGTTGAACATAGGTTGTCATTGTTGTCAAAGGAGTAATTTCAAAGGTGTTCAATGATGTCTAAGGAGTAGTTATATCTGAACAAAGATAACTAAATTTCATACTTAAATATCAAAGGAGTAATGCCATTAGATTAATAAGAATCGTACTGTCATATCAGTGCATTTTGAGTACAATAAAGAAGATTACTATAGTATGCTTGCAACATCATGCTTGTATATTTTCTGTTGATGGAAGTGATCTAGAAATCTAATTCATAATGTTGGAGGCTAGTTACTTAGGGCAAAGAGGTTTCTCTAGAAACATGTTCATGATCAGTACTCCTTCCTGGATGTAATTTTTGGCCTAGGATTTGGAAGGAGAGTATGTCTACATTTGTTCTACCTTATTCCAGCATTTTTGGGATTTATGTTGAGCATGCAAAAAATTGAAGTGATAGAATGGTCACTATGTTGGTTAGTTAGCCAGTTGATATTTTGGAACTATACAATAACAATTTAAAGCATGTTTCATCCAAAGATGGTGTGGGATGTTTAAATAGGTCCATATTAAGGTTCTTGTGGAATCACATGACATCATATTCTTTTGGGAGCAACAAATTTTCTTTATGACCTACCTGCTACATGTTTCATGAAAATTTGAATTTAGGTCCATCCTATGTCAACTTGGTTAATTGAGGACCTTGACATGAAGTGATGTTAATGTATATAATCATCATAGTTTTAGATCTCACTTGAAATGTGTGTGGATGTGAATTTGTGTGGAAGTGTAAAAATGTGTGAGAAAGTGTAATTCAATGGGAGTTGCATCTCAATCATTGTGAACCAATATCAAAATATTAGAAGGTGTGTAGGAGAGTGTATGAGACAATATCAAATATTGTGTAAGATAAGTAATCAACATTGAATTTCTACAAGCTCTATCTTTGTAATTTAGTAAGAATGGTGTCCTACTTATTGAGTTGGTGTTGAAATATTTGTATTGGGGATTGATGTCTTTAATAGGTTGATGCCTAAAAATACAACAGGGGATTGGTGTCTTCGGTAGGTAGGTTCCTACTTCATGATTGTATCTCATTCATTATTTTTATGAGGCTAGATTTGGACAATAGCTCCAAGCAACTTTTCTCGCCATGGTTTTTCCCATTCTGGGTTTCCACGTATATTTGGTGTTCATTGTGTGAATGCGTGTCTCTGTGTTGATTGATTGATAGTAGCTGCTTTGATTCATGTTTGATGATTCATGGTTGAAGATTTGTGTTGAATTAAGAAGTTTTAAATAGATTTGATATACTAATTCATCCCCACCCCTCTTAGTATATTATGAGCCCTTCAATATTGAGGATTGGAATTGATATCTAGGTGATCTAGTGATGATAATAAGTCAAGATGAACAAGTTATTACACACATAGAGTACAAAAATAGATTTTTAGAGAATTAGCATAGAGAAAATTAATATATTTCATCATTCAAATATGTAATCTACTCATACTAAAAGATATAATGTAATGTAAGGAGACTCTCTACAATTTGAATCTTACAATAGTAATCCACAATTAAACCCAATAATCCAACCTCTCCAATCCATTTTTTCTCAATCCCAAGATGATTCAAGTTCCAAGGTATTAGTTAGGTAGCCACATAAATTATTTATAAAAAATTATATGATCAGACATTGAATCAAGGATACATTAGAGTGAGAACACATGAAACTATAGTTCAACATGTGGTTTAAAAATATTTCATCCTATAATTAAATAAATTTGTGCTTCAACCAATTGTACCTATCACAATAACACCTACACATGGATTCAAAATTAACTATTATTTGCACTTAGATAACCACCTTGTAATAATAACCAGTGTGTGAAATGATACTTTTATAAAAACCCACAAGAATCAAGGATACATTCGAGTGAAAACACATGGAACTATCAATCAACATGTTATTTATGAGGATTGCATCCTATAAGAAAATAAATATACGTTACAACTAGTTACCAAAATATCACTTACAATGGCTTCAAAATGAAATATTATTTGCACTCAAATCATCAACTTGTAAGAATAACCAATGTGTGAAACAATGCTTGTACAAAATACCACAAGAAAATAAAACAAAAATAAATAAATGTGTGTCGGTGAGACTTACACAACAAATGATATTTTTGAGTGATGTAGTATTACATGACACCTATGATGCTCCTACATTAAAGACCCTGGCTAAAATAAATTTGATTTGTGAACTCAAATTTAATACTACTTAGAAAACTAATTAGGCCACCCAAATAGGCTCAACCTAATTCAAAAATTTGTGAGTTTTATTTTGGTCCTTTACCCTTCCAATGAATGATATATTATTTGTATTCATTTTTAGGTATTCTTTGTAATGCATCTATTTAGAGAACTTATGTGATCTTATCTCATTATTTCTCTAGACTTTGTATCTTCCAATCTATCTCTTATTACTCGTACATAATATCTTCAAGTTAAATTTTCTTGGGTTTTAGTTTATTATTTAAGCTCCTCACAAAGGCCATTCCTTTAACAAATCCACCATGACCAATTTTACCATAGAGAAATTATTTCCCTCTACTACCTCTCTATGTATAGCTTATATATTGCACTAGTTTTTCTAAATACCTTAATCTTGCACATGAATTTGATTAATGTTTTGAATGAAATCTTATACATTTTATCTAATGTGTTAGTCACCTTTGATATTCAACAAGTAAATTGTAGCGCCCCTTCATTCTCACTAGGACATGTCATTATGATTTTGATTATGATTATCTTTATTGTTATGAATATGTACTAACTTATGATCAAGTGTTGTGGTTGCAAATGGGACATGAGATTTTGTTAGTGCTTTAGTGAGTATGATGTATTTTGTCATGTTATTATTGCTATGTAAAGAGTTATTTGGATAGTTGGGTGATGCAATAGTATGTTGTTAGGTTAGGAGGAAAGAGTGGCATCATACCATTGGACGTATGGGGGTCATATGGGAATGAGATATGATTGCTAGAGTTTCTTTCCTAGTGCTTTGGCTATTATGCATATTTTCTCTAACTTGTATGTTTGAGTGAACATGTACTAGGCTACATCTCCACCTGAATTAGCAAGTTTGAGCATGCCTCTAATCCCAATGGTGGTTGAGGAGGTAACATCTAAGCTCAAATATACCTTAACCCTAACCATTGTCCTCAATGAGGGACAAATGATTAAGAATGTGTTAACCTTTATGGGTTGTCATCATGAGACAATGCCCAATCACCTATATCTTATAGTTGGAGTGTTACATTTATGTGAATTTTTCTTATGGGATATGTGATTTTTTGATTTTGGTGTCTAGCCTTGGTTTTGGATCCCATCTAGATGGTGCTAAGTCATGTGGTTAGTCGGGTTGTTATTATTATGATTAGTGTTATTTATACTTTGATGTGAATGTATCTTTTATGTGAGAAGTTATTTCATGGTTTATGCCTAGCCTTGGATTGTGGATTATTTGAGTGAAGCTAGATGTTGGGTCGATCATGTTAGTTGTTATTATAATTGTTATTAATGTGTTTGAGGTGTGATTTAATATTATTCATAAGTGATATATTTATTTATGTTAGTGTGTTGTTATGTTATTATATATTATCATTATTGGTGTGAATAGGTATTGATTATTATTATTATTATTTATGCTAAGGGGGTGGTTTAATATTGTCATGAGATTATGTTAATAAGTCATAATGCTATTATGCATATACTATTATGTTATTATTTTGAGGAATGGTTATTTAATTATTGTTTATTATTATCATGTGTTTTGTTTATTGTTTATTTGGTATTTGATTATTGGTTATTGAATAATGTTTATTCTACTATTATTTGGAGAAATGGAATTTAAAGTTAATTTATTAATTACTTTTGGAGACTCTTGTTTAGGGGAAGTCTCATTTTTAGGTTTCCCTTTTAGTGGGAAGTTGAGTGTGGAAATGGAAAATTGGGATGAAATAGTTGTGATATTGTGAAAAAAGAAATTTTCCTGGGTGAGAGTTGTTTTATTAGTCTTTTTATTCATTTTATTAAAATGGTCACTTAATTTATGTTTTATGAAGTCCTTATGTGGTCTTAATTGTTTAAAATGTTACCTAAGTGATAGGTTTATGGGTTGGAGGTATTTTTGTTCCATAAAATCCCTTTTATAAGTCCAAAACCCACTCTAATTACTCACTTATGAAAAGTGACAAAAATTGGAGTTGAAAGGGTTGTTGGGAAGCTGAAAAGGAGGTTGATTTTTCCCTTTCCATTGATTCTCTCTATTTATGTGGAGGAGGGGGTTTTCTCTCTTTTTGCCTTTTTGTTTTGGATTTCATGTTTGATTCTTCATTTTTTAGTTCTTTCTATGTTTTTGAAGAGGAAGGAGCAACGAAAGAGATTCCTTGGAGAGTTGCTACAATTTGGGGGTTTTGAAAGTTGAAAAAATTGTGATGAATTTTGATGTTTTTGGTGAGATTTTGAGCAATTTGAGACAGGATTTGAAAAGAGTGATTTGGATTTTGGTTGTGAATTCATGAAAATTTATTGTTGTTGGTGAATGGAAATTTTGGCTTATGATCGTGGTTCTTGATTGGTGATATAAGCTTGGAGGATTTTTTAGGGTTTCAACTTCTTTTTCATCATTTTTCTTCAAATTTGAGGTAAGGATTTTCTTGATTTTTTTAATTTATGCATTTCATATTTATAGGCATTTGAAAAGGGTTAAATTAATTGAGGTTTTAATGTTTTTGATAATCTAGAATAGATTTGGTTGTTGGGTTTCTCATTTTGTCATTTGACTGTAATGAAGTATGTCGAAAAGAGGGTTTTAAGGGATTTGTTTGATTGTTTTGAGTTTTGTAAATTTTTGAGTCATTTTGGTCAACTTTTCTTATGTTTCTAAGTATTCAAGGGCCAAATCTGAATTGGGTTTTTGACGGATTTCAATTTTGAGTTGATTTGACTATTTTATGGCTAGTAGGCTTGATTTCTATCAAGAGGGATTTAGTTCAATTCCAAAGGATGTATGGAAGGATATAGCTCTGTCCTTTGACCTATATTGTGTTGTACTATTTATGCTTGAATGTGTTATTTTTTTTATGTTGACAAGCCCTTCCTATTTGTGAAATCTTGTGTTGAAGCTTCGGTACTGTGTAAGGATCAATTGTACCAAGATTATGCATTGTTGGTCTTGATTATGAACTATTGATAAATAGAAACTAAAGTTGGCTATCATGTTATAAGATTGTGCAAAGGATGTAATGTGCTTAATTGTATGTGTTGTGGTATAATGATCATATTTGGGTTTCCTATCCATCTATGTTATGTGTTGGGCCTCTGGAAGTATCTGAAAGTCTTTGTGAAAGTCCTTGTGTTTTTTGGTTGATTCTTGTTTTAGGTAGTCTCCTTTAGATTTTTAGTGTTAGCCACTTGCTATTCTTCTTTCTTTCTTGTTTATGGGGCCTAGTTTTGTCTCCTAGCACAAAGGGAGTGGGCATCAACGTTCCACATGGTAGGGTGGTATTTTCCAACCATCATTTGGGGTTTAGGTGGTACAGTTTGTGTGCAACATGGAGAGTCTTTCCTTCCACTTCATTCTTGAGTTGGATTTATGTGTAGATGATATTTCTAAGAAAATTATGTCCAATATGTATTATATATATATGTACCTCTCAGATGAATGAATCATGTACGTTGTACAACATTCTTGTAAAGGAAATGTAAATGAATTGATGCAATCTTGAAGATATGCTTATTGTTGTTTATTATGTTGGAAGGGTTAACATAGGAATATTGTATTTATGATGCATACGAGCCTAATTTATTAGTAGATTTGATATATTTTTATGTTCCTATTTGATGGCATTGACTAGGATTAGGTTGATATTAGCATAGTTTTAGATGGGGTTTAATTATAATTAAGTTATGTTATCATATGTAATTTGTTGTATGAGATTTAATTTACATTCAAAGAATTGACCAGATGTGTTCTTAGTGTATCATATGTCTTTCTATAGGTTTAGTTAGTGTAGATGTGTCATAGTAGCTACGTTAGGGGACCATGGTGGATAGGTGCATAAGTGGGTTGTAATTAATGTTACTTTTAGGTCATAATGTGATTATGATGTGATGTTAGTGTAATGATGTTATCCATGTTAATTTGTTGAGTTACATTAGTTGGTGTCACTTTAGTTTCTAAAAAAGAATTATTGGCATGATGTTTGAGGTCTTTTGTGTTAATCTACCAGGTCCCTTAGCGAGGCATTACATAAATGACACCATTTGGAGATGTTTCATAGACAACTTAGAAAGGTATCTTCTTAGTAGAATTTTTCACTAAGTTAGTATATATGAGTTCTACCTATATTAAGATATAATCCCACTACGTGGGTTTCCCTCCCACCAAACATTGTAGGAAATTTCTAAAATTCTTGGTGATAACTTAGTTTGATGATTTTTTTGAGATGGCATGCAATACTATAGTTTAATTACATTCCCAAATTTTTCCACAACATGTGATATACATTAATATGAAATATAATATCCTAATACAAAGTGATACCCTATAGCAACCCATGTAATCTAACTATCTCCTTGAATAATAAATTAGTTATCTTAGAAGCACCATTTGAATTTTGACAAGTAATGAAGTTCATTGTTTTAGAATCATTACCTATATGAGTTCATGGAAAGCTATAGAGTAAATCTATATAAATCTCCTCCCATGGTTTCTTAGGTATATATAATGGCTTATATGAATTAATATTTTGGCACACTCCCTTCACAACTTGATAATTTTGTATATCAAGCTACATTTTTTTATAGACCTATGCAAACTCAATATATATTATTTATCCTCTAACATAGAATATATAAATAAATATTTCTTTGCATTCCACCATAGTGTAACTCTTGAATGAGATTATCTCTCATCAAACTACATGAGATACATTATTGATATTTCTTTAAAAATTATCCCTCTTGCATAAATTAATTTGCATATTAGCTTTGATGCCTGAACCAAGGTTGCATTCATTCATGCCATGCATCTAAAATATCTATATTTATGTCATACAAATCCTATATTATCTACATTCCCACTAGTTCTACTATCATTATGGATAATAACACATATAGGTCCTACTCAAGGCATATACAATTTTTTTATTGTGTTAGCACTATGCATCACCACAAAATAGTAAACCTAAAAATATTCTACCCATCTAATATGTCTTTGATTCACATTTATATCACTATTGATTAATGTTAATTCCTAGTGATCAATGTATAATATAAACTCCAACAACAAGTGATGTCTCTTCTTGCACAAATCTTGAACAATGTATAAATATTGGTTGTAGACAAATAATTTTTGTCTCACTTCATTCAATTTCTTGTTTTATATTTATCAACAATGTAGAAAGAAAATTGTCCTAAAAATAAGTCAAGTATGTATTTTATAAAATCCTAAAATGAATTATTAGATCACTTTTACCCTCATAGTTTGTGAAAAAGGGTGTCACAAATCTACTAGGTGAATAACAAGTCAAAATACCATATGACAAAGATTATATTATCTCACTAATATCCTCTTTTTACTTAGATATTTTATCATAGTCATTAACATGACTTTTTAGATAGTCAATCCTATTGATAAAGGATCTCAAATACATATACACAACATGTTTCATATCCATATGTGTATGCATTTCATGGGTGATGGTGGGAGAGGATAGAAAATATATATAAATGAGTGGTAAATAATCTCCATGTTGTTCTTCATCTTGATAAATTCCTAGTATATGTGTTTTTTCAATATAAGGTTTACAAGAATGCACTCCACAATCGTTCGAGGATGTATTAAAAAAATCATAAAAGGATCATGTTGGGTCCCAAAGTCACAATTCCACAATCCTAGAGTATTAGGCTATCTTCAAAGCTATATTTTTCCTTCAAGATGTTACAATACAAACCCATCAACAAAATTTGGAGGACTAAAGGCTAATTACTAAGAGTGTGTGTTATCTCCTTCACTTTGAGCTTATTTTGATCTAGGAGGGTGTTCCTGAAACTATACTTAGTTTCTTATAAGACCTCTTCTTAAGATGATATTAAAATTATTATACATGTATCTAAAGATAAAAATATTATGTAAGTTATCACTGATGGATTTCCATTATACCAACCATACACATGTAGTTGAATGATGACACCCTCACAAGTTCCTCTAATGGTTTACCAATTTTGACTAGTATTAAACATATCATATGTTATACCAATGTAGCATATGAGTATGATATATCGTAAACCTAAACCTAAAATGGTGAAAAAAAATATTATAATGAGAATATGTTTTATCATTCACCATTTGAGACAAATGCCTACTCCAATTGGAGAATGAGTCATAATCTATAAGGAGGAAAAGAGCACACCTACAACTCGCACCTATAACTACAATTGCATAAAAATTAAAGATAAATCTTCATGCAACCAATCATCATGAATAATCTATCATAAAGATATAATAAATCACATTAAATGAAAGCAACATCATTACAAAGGTTATAATTCTTTGAAATTTCCACACATTCATCCAACTCTCGTTGCATTAATATTAACGAATGTGGAAAGAGAAAACACACAACCTGGTTAAAAAATATATTGAATCATTATATTTTTCCATGAACACATTTGTTTACATACATAGATTATTTTTAAACCCTTCCCATAATTTACAATATGTGATATTATCACTTTGAGAAAAAAATTGCAAATTTTGAAACCCTAGAATCACTTGAGACACTTACAATCAAAAATGGATTGAAATGACCAACCCTTGTTACATATTTCATCTATGTATTTATATCATTTCATTCACCTATATTTTTCTTATCTTGGCATTATTCATGGGGATCACATACCAATCAAAGAATTTAATGTACCGATACACTCTTTCACCATACAATATTCCTTGGATCTATTATTAAAATCACTTAGGAAATTAAAATAACATTTTTACCACACTTAGAGAAGTAGTTACGTTCCTTATTATACGTTAGTGATAGCTAGAGTTAATTTATTGAACTCAAGTTGACCATATCTTTTGTTTCATCTTTGCATGGTTTTAACATTGAATCTATACCTTTATGGATTTTTAAATAAATTTGGTGGGATATGGGTGGTTGTATAACTTCGTTATAACTAATTTAAGGCATTAATGGCATCATGGAAATTTCCACGAAGATATGTGGAATTCAACATTTTACCAATAGGAATTTGGGGGTTTAAATTCTTAAATGATGCACTAGTAGGAAAAAGCCTAAAATTCTAATTTATAAGAGCTCAAATATCTACATGCCAAAGTGATGAAAAATGTAAGAGAGACCAAGGAATTAGGGGTAAGGATACCTCACAAATAATTTCACATGTGGTAGAAAGACATGAAAAAATCTTAAGGTTTATGGGATGAATGCATGAGTAGTTGAGGCTTAGGATTTTGTAATACTTGGTGAATGGGTAAGTGAAGGCTGACAAGCTCAAGAAAGAATCATTGGGATATATGGATTGGTATTTTTGGAGTACTTGAATACTTGATGCAAATTGATAGTAAGGGAAGAATAAGTCTAGAATCATATGAATAATTTTATACTAAGGGAAGTTGGGAAATAGAATTTTGGCATATATGACACCATTAATACTTTAGCATTGGGGTTATAACTATTGGCCCCATGATTTTTGTTGCACCAAAAGGTCGATCTATTAATTCCCAATACAAACACCAGAGTTAATGGATCCATAGGAGGCAATTATTCCATGTCATGGATCCTAAGGGGACCACTAACCATTTGCTAACAATCTCCCCCTCAGCGCAAGCTGAGAGGATTTGAACCCAACACCTTTGGCTCTCATACCAATTGTTGGCCTTATGATTTTTTTTGCAACAAAAGGTCCACCTATCAATGCCCGATACAAATGCCAGAGTTAACAGATCCATGAGAAGTGGTTAGTCCATGTCACGAATCCCAAGGGGAGCGCTAACCATTTGCCAACAATAACATGCTTGATACTAGAGGAACTAAGGAAAATTAAAACTTGAAAACCCACAAAAGTGGTGGATTTTTGGGTTTAGGGTTCGAAGATATCATATACCCATTATGTATGATGATAGGAAAAATTATAAGAACTCGTGATATAGTTGAGATGAAAATTTTAATAAAAACTAATATCATGGGGATCGAGGATTAGGTATATGAGGTCCTTTAAAGGGAATTGTAAGGAGGGAAGTGAAAACATGAAATATTACAAAGAGAAGGAAGTGGGTTGTGGGTATTATGATGTAGAGATGCAAGGAAAAGGAAAGGGATGCTAGTAGAGGAAACGTAGGAATGGAAAGGAAGGGAAATCCTAAAATATTATAAAACATAGGAAATTAGGGACTTGGAGGAAAATGATGAAAAGGGATGATGATAGGAGAAAAAATAAAATATCGGCGGGTAATACAATGTGGGGTTTTAGGAAATGAGGGAACGAGAGAAAAAGGGACCAAGGAAAGGACACCATAAAATCCCATATGGGAAAGAAGAATCATGGATATGTGGAGGATTGAGGAAGAAGTAATTAATAGAAAATGTACCCAATTAAGATGGCATGAGAAGTCCCAAAACACACCAAAGGAAATAAACTAATCATAAAACCTTCACACTCAAATTTTAAGTTTTAAAAACTTAAGTGCATGAAAAAGAGGTTGGTCTCTAGAAAAAAACACTAACAAATAAATTGAACAAGGGTCTCATTGCTATAATTCTCTAATTATTTATCAATAATGGGTAGAGTAAGGTCGATACAACCAAGGGGACATAAGAAATTTAGTGAAAATTATAAATTTAGGGTAGGTATGAATATAGGTTCTAATTGTGAATGTGTGTCTCTTGTAGGAATGGAGATAATCCAAAAATATCTCTAAGAAATAGAATAAAAAATACACTCTTGCATAGAATACAATAAGAAGAAAAAAACTAACAAACAAGATATAATTCAGGATATACACATTTCACTATGAGCAACATGGATAATAGATGCACAAAAAGGACACACCACATAGCAAAGTAATATGTACAACATCAAAACACCACACTAATTAGGGTAAGTGGTGTTTCAAATGTTTTCAGTGAACCAATAGCTCCAAGAAATCATCATTTAAACTCATGATGTAGAATGTTAGCTACACTTATCGATAATTTGATATGGCCCCATCCACAAAACATTAAAATTTATATTTTTTCCTTTGTATTCTAGTCTAGTATTCCATATGGGGACTAGATCACCTTGTTGGAAACATCTTCAAGTTCATTTCTATCAAAAAAATGCTTCACAAATTTTTGTTGTAATAAAAAATTTCCATGTGTAACTCTCCTACTTTAATCCATCTCTGTAAGCTCATTTAACCTTTGATATATTACATCATTTTGTTTTCCTTAAAATTCATGTAGTAGTTTCTAAACCAAAATCTCTTATTTGATTTCCATCTTGGTTTATATTCCATAGACCAATTTCAAGGGAATATTTCCAATAGCCTTATTATATATTATCTAGCCTATCCACACTAGAAACTTTAACTTATCATACTATATTTTCTTATTCATATATAGTGTTCTCTTGATTAGCTTGATGATACTATTGTTGCTAGATTAGGACTAGCCATTTCCTTGAGGATGATAGGGGGATGAGAAATTTAATTATATCCCATACTTAATCCATAGATCTAAAATTTTATGGGATTTAAAATGTATTGCATTGTCCATTACTATCCTTTTGGTTACACCAAACCTTGTCATCACATCAATAAACAAGAAATCAACCACCACTTTTGATGTTGCACTCTAGACATGAACCAACTTAGTGAAATATTTAGTGGGAACAATAATCTATGTGTACCCATTTCCCAACCTCTCCTTGATCTCCGAAATGAATTCAATGCCCCACTACTACATGAAATCCTCAACTAAGATGAAAGTAAGGGGGAGAGCACTTATAAAATTATTTTTTTAATGGTACCTTTATCAATTATCACACTTCCTAACCAATTTTTCCATATTCCTATATAATGTTATTCAACAATACCCCATTTTGGGAATCTTATGTGCAATAGAATTTATCTTGAATTGTTTCCACAAACCTATTATTGATCTTTTCTAGTGACCTTGATATATTTCTTTAAATACAAATATTTAAGTACTAATGTATTTTTATTTCTCCATATTGATTCACCTTTTATTAGAAAATAATTTGGGATATGTTGATGATAATGTTAGTCACACACCAATAGGTCAAATAAATCCTCATAGACACACTATGAGAACCTATCCTTGAAAGATTGTATTGGGATGACCTAAATCTTAGGCTAACTCAACTTAATCCCAAGGCTTGTTTATGTTAGGTCTTGATTGTACTAGGTTCTCTCAAGGTTCATTGTGATAATGTTGTTAAAAAAAAGGGGTAAATGGTTTGTATAGTTTTGAAAGGGATCAAAAAGATAAGAAATAATCTTGGTTCGGTCATTCAAAACCTTCATGAAATCAACAAATTTGCAATAACATTTCATGAACTTAAAATAGCTTGCATTCATCCAAGTAGATCTAGATGTAAGCATTCAACAATATCATCGAATCAAAAGAAATGCAATAAAAATCCATGCATTCATCTCTTTTTTGGAACATTTTCTAAAATTTAAACATCTACTCTAGAATAAAGCACAAAAAGTTATTGAAAAGGTAAAATTTCTCCCAGGTATTATCCACGCATGCCTCAAGAAATAACTAAACCAAAGTAAGCCATTCCATACACCACCAAATTCCTTCATAGCTAGGCACAAAATGATGCATTAAAGAAAAGGGAGATCATTTGCCACCAGATAGTGTCAGTATCCACCCTTAAATGACATAGCACATAGTCTTATCCAATAGGAACAAACAATCAGATACATAAGATTTCATACGAGGAAATAGCTTTCAAATTGGCTCTGATATTTATTTTCTAATGAAAGATACGAGTTTTTAATCTAGAATGGAACATAAAATAGGAAAAAGAACAAAACTTGAAAAAATTTTAGTTCTCCAACATCCAAAAATTCCTAACTTAAAATAAAAATAAAGCAGTAAATGACCTTTTATAGGAACAAGGCCCCAAAGAGTTTGAACTTTATCCATCAATGAGAATCATGAAAACAAATTAAAATGTAGCACATGGCAGGTGACAACTAGCATCAGAACATTCTAGGAAAATTCAAAACTTTGACTTTTCATCAACAACAATCTTCAACTCAGGTTCAGGTTCACAAACATTTCACATAAAACAAGATCCTCTACACACTTCCTCCAAAGCTTTGAGACTAGCCACATTTACCAAGATTGAGAACAAACCTACAAAATTCACTTCAAAACCATATCAATGCACTTAACCTTTGGCATCCGATATTCGACCATTTATCCTTCTTTGTTGAACCCTAGGTCCAAAGACTCATCTTCACCTTTCCTCTAATAATACTCCTAGAAAGTGACCAACAATTGATGCATACGCTCCTTTGGAACTCCTTGAATCACTTTGCAATTGTACTTAAGCCTAGTATAATCCTCTGATATCTAAATGATGTTTTCATTACTCTGCATCATTTTGGCTTCATATTTAACCATAGTGTTCATGCAGTTTATAATCTCATCAATAACCTCCCTATTTAATGAATGAACATGGTCCTTATTCACTCTTTCAAACCATTCCTTGAAATATTTTACTTCCATATCACTCTAACTTAAAGTTCGGGGATCACAACTTTGTTGTGCTAACATTTCAATAAAACTTTCATCTCTATCAATTAGCTTCTTACATCTTTTAGTGACCTTTTTGAATCCTTCTACACATTGTAGTGAAGAAACACTTCCCCAATTCACTTTTTTTTTCCACTTCTCAAATATCATAACCTCATTTTTCGTGGTTATCTTTTCACTCGCTAGCTCTTGGGAATCTTATTGAATAAGAGCTTTTAACCTTCACCTATTTGTATCAGTCTGTTCTTGGTGAAATCTACATTCTCCTTCCAGTCTTTTAGACTTTTCACACCAACAGTATGCCTCCATATGTTTCCCAATTTCATCCTTAATTAATTCTTCTCCTTGCATCACCAAGTATTCCATCTATTATTCAAATACACTTAGCTTATGGTGAATCACCACAATAGCATCCACCTGCTCCTTAGAAATAAGTACTATATTTTGAGACAATTTAGTCTACACTTGATTAGATTAGGCTAATGATTCGATAAAACCTTCCAAGCATGTAATCTACTCCTTTAGCTCTCATTTTTTTTAAAATTTTTTGTACCCTAGTGACAGTTGTCTCTAAATTCATCTTTATTTCCTCTAATTCTTGTCCCTGAGATGAATGTCTGACATTAATTATTGTTACCTTGTAATCCCTAGGTGTCATTTCATGCTTAATTTTATCTCCTATTAGAGTAGCTATATGGAGTTTCATCCCTCCACTTGCATTCCTCTTCATAGCATGTCTTTTCTTCACTCTACATCTAGGTTTAGGGCTTTCCACTTCTTGTATTAAACTTCTCAAATCTAAAGTCACCGATTCCACCTCCAATGGCAGAGCCATTTCCTTGACTAACCAATCAAGTGGTTCTTCATTATGGTCTTCCTCTTCAACATTTCTTGTTCCTGATGATCTACATGTTTAGGAAATTCTCCTCTTGAACCATCAACATTGCATGTCACACCTCCTGGAACTCGACCATATTCTATCCTCATCGGTATGGATTTTGGATTATCTTGATTTGTCACTATCTCTTCCTTCTCAATACTTATATTTTCTTGTCCAACCATGTGTTTAGCATTGGTCCTTGGGGTATTACTTTCCTATTGTCTTGCAACATCAAGTTTCTCCTTATTTTTTACTTCACCATCCAATGTTTCTGAAGGCTCCACATTTTCACTTTCAACCCAACCTTCTCCCAATTTCTTAGAAATCTGTGGTTTCTCAACATCTTTTTTATTCCTTCCTTTTAGAAGATGATCATTAAATGTATCTTCATTACCACTATTATCAATGTGGTTCTGACTTGTAGATCCTATGTTCCTCTTTAATCAAGCTTCTTAGAATTTCCCACCCCTAGGGAAAGTGTTCCTCTTATGAAATATTATTCTATATCTATAGGATTTGACCCTATATCAGACACTTCTTCCACTACTAGCTATACCATAGTATTTTCCTTAGATCATTTTTTTTCAAATTGCTTTGTCATGGAACCTAGTTTCTCCCACTATTCTCTAGTTTCTTCTTCATTCAGCTCAAGACTTTCCTATTGAATTACAGGAGTCCCTCCTAATTTTTCTTTCATTGTTGATGTATTAACTGAAGGGGGAGAGGTGAATTATTATGTAATCTTTTGAGATGCAGACCTTGTCTAGCATGAGTGTGTGTCTTCATTCTCATCCCTTCATCATTCATAGGCTAACCTTTTATATTTTTCATGGAATAAAATGTCACCTTAGGATTTACTATCACTTTAGCCTGACTAGCCATAGTCTCTTTGTACTAGCTAGCTAGTGTCACTAGAATTTTTTGGCTTGAAGCATTAGGAGTTCTTTCCTCAATATGCACAACTACTTTTGATTTTCCAACTTTTCTCTTCTTTTTAGTAGTCTCATCATACCTGGGTTCATCTTCTACTCATTGCTTCTTCTTCATATTGGGTGGGTATGTGAATTTTATCCCAACTTCTTTTAGTGTTTTACTATAATCATGAATCCAGTGTTGAGTATATGTTTACACTTTCTTTGAAATATCCTTAATAGTTACTATTTCTTTCTTTTCATAGTCTAGATCTGGGATAGGTTCATCATTAATCTTCTCTAAATTATAAATTGGATTCAACACCTCTCTGCCATTTGTATCCAATTTCTTTAGAATATTATTGAGTTCTAGAATCCTTGCTGCTAGTAATGAAAACCTTTGGTATGATCACTTCTTGACCTGGTGCTTGTCATAACAATTAAGCCAAAAAATATTCTAAATCATAAGCATGAGCATACTTGCTACCTATTTTCTTAGCAAGGTTTCCCTCTGGATCACAACTCTTTCATCGGAGTGTAAAGAACTCTAGCTTATACAACCTCAATTCTTCTTCACACATATAAGCTTGCTTATCCGCAACACATTTATAATTCCCGATTGTGATGGGGAATTCAATAGAACATTTCTTGCATGATATCCAAAAAAGGGCATGAGAAGGTTTCATCTGTCGCACCAATTCTAAAAATAGTATTTTATCCGTTGGATACCTAGGTAGCATGAAGGGGTATCCTTTGAATCCTTCCACCTTGATGTACGTGAAAGTGGGAAATTGAATGTACCAACTCCTAACCAACTCAATGACACTTTGTGATAATACTTCTAGCAACAACCTCTTGGATTTATCACCTTCCATTATTGTGACCAACTTAATAGAAAACACATCGTTAGCCCTCTGGTTATGCTCCCGGTATTGGTGAATATTAATGTGAGGTAAATGAGCATATACCAAATTATTCCCTAATTCTCTGCCCAGGGTTTCAACTTTGTTTAGTCCTTGAATATTTTCCCTCAGGGTGTAGGAATAAACAACATAAGAAGACATAGAAAACTATAGGGTGTTTAGGAATTTCATTAAATTTTCACACAACTTGTCGCTAATGAAACTTCCCCAGTGAATTTGCGTAGGGCCTTCCATTATTTTTTCTATAAGCCTAAACATCCAAGGTTAAAATTTGTTTGCATCTCCAAGTCCAGGTATCCTCTTTAATAGGCTTATGATGTCTTGGACATCTTGAATAAACAAAAACCTCAGGATCAATTTCCTTCTCTTGGTAATTTCCTCCTCGCACCATGATGCATTCATAGATCTTATATTATGTTCTTCTACACTTAGGTATGTCATGACCAAGACTTTCATATCCAATGGATGCATTTGATTGAATGAGGGGAGACGAAATGTATATACAATCCCTTTTACAGAGGGGTCTACATAGAATCTCCCTTCTTTCTCAACAACCCTCTTGTTTCGGTTATACGAACTCATACACTCCATAACCAATTTAGGGGCTTCCATTACTGGTAGAAACCCTCCTACCAAATTCAACCCACATACAATAATGTTCACTGAGAACTTAGAGGCATTCTCTTATTGAATCCATGTGATGAATTCAATATCATTAAACCACCCTAGATGAGTATCGGTGAACATCCCACCAATTGGTATGGCTTGTGAAATAGGGTACTTGAATTCCTCATCTAGCTTCCTTCTATAAGTCCTCATATTTTCTTGGGTTTCCTGCATTATTAGTAGATATGTTCCTTGTGTGCGAGTTAGGGTTAAATCTAAGCATTCCTTTTCAATAATTCATAAAACTTTCAATCTGCAATTAGGTTAAACTTCTTTCTTCCAAAATAATCAACATTTTAATTACCAAACCAGGGGAAATTCCATTTATCCTAAGACATTCATGCATGGAAAAATTAATAGAATTTAAGTTATTCAAACACAAAGCATACCTGGTTTTGGTGGTGATACGATTTTATTTTTGAATGCAACCTCAAAACCCTTGGTATTTGTGTTCTTCAACTTCTCGAGGTTTACCTTTATTTGCGTGCCACAATCTTGATTTTAATTTTCTAATGTCTTTACAATTGAGTAGTATGGCACAAGGTAGAGTGTTATGAAAGTAACTACATGCTTGAGGTGGTGCCAAGTACTTGTGTTGTTTGCCACCTTCATTTATTTCCTATTACAATGCATTAATTTCCTTGAATAAAGGTGCAATCATGATAGATTAGAGTTCAAATCATGAACTTGGATTTTATGAAGGGCCCACCATTAGAGAAGAAGACGATGCAAAAGGCTCATGTGGCACACTTACATGTCACTTCAATTCTTATGACAAAAATACTTTATAAGTGCAGCCAATTGGATACTTAACAATTTGTAAAATCAAAAGAGGTTTGAATCATTTGACACCGGACCTTGAAAACATTACTGGGAACCATGAATTTTACCCACTAGGTTTAGAAGAAGCGAGTGCAAAGGAAGACCCAGAACTGGTCTCAAATGAGACCAAAATTGGTCAAAACATATTTGCAATAGAACCTCCTATTTTCGGACTCTAGTTTAGAGAAAAGCAAAGGCCACCTCCAGAATAACCAGAAAATAAAAGGGGAATGCACGCACTGGGTGATGACTCATCCGGCTTGACATATTGATTGGATGGAAAGTGAAAACTTGTCGAGGATATAATATCTTTAGTGCAAAAAAAAAAAAATTTGGGACCCAGGGGTTCGGTAAATTGATAAGACCAAGGAAAATGATTTTGCAACATTCCAATTCCACTAAAGACAAGAAATTAGGCAAGGACTAGGCAAGCTAAATTAAAACTTCCATTTTACCATTTCCTCTAAAAGTAGCACACGAAAGAAAGTAAAAGAAAAGGAAAAGTAATCCAAAAATACCTCATTTATCTTTATCACATCCAAATTCACATCTACCATTAGTTTAGCTATGCCTTGGACTCCAACTAAATTTGTAATCTACACCTCCATGTTATATTTTGAGAATCTCTTATTAGATACTTCGTAATCAATGAAAATGTTATTTACAATAGTGTGTGATACATATCTAATGAAATTTGCAAGTATGATATAGGGCTTGAAGTTATTTATAACTTTCACAAGATTATAGACATTTTTTTCTATGATTGAATACTATATATCTATATTTGGAAAGGATTTATTCAATAATATTGTAGGTTGTCCATATCCATCAGTGTTATTTTATAGAAAAATAGTAGCTATAATATAAAATGATGTAAAGTAAAATATTTTTAAGGGTTTAGAATAGTTACAACTTTCCAAGACTAGTGCCTATTTATGTGCCTCTTTGATTACCAAGAATGGATCAAATGGCTCTCTAATCCATATGACTAACTACCCCTTCAAATATTGGAAATCTCCTTGGTCCTTTCTATAAAATGAGGGGTAAACCTCTTAATGAAGCTTATGTACCTAAACAAGTGTTGGAGATTGTTGGATATTTCTGATATGTGGTTGTCATTGATGTCAACACTATTGGCATTAATGTCTTTAAGGTTGTATATGTTGAGGATATTGAGAAAATTGTAATAAAATAAGTTGTAGGTTGTAAGTCATGGAATGAAGTTTAGTATGATGGATAGCTCAGTATATTGAGGATAAGGAGTTGTGAATTAAAGGGTTTGTTGAAAATTATATCTAGTTTATCCACCTAAAGTTTCAGAGGTTCGCATGAAGATTTGATCAAGTTATGATTATCATTGTTCCAAGAGTTGTTATGTTGCTATAGCTGGTGTTCCTGATAGAAGATGATGCGATTCAAGTGATTTTATTTGTTGTGGATGCTTATGTGGTGATTCATGATGCTTGTGGATGTTCCTAGATCATGCTCTATTTGTGTTGTTGGTTCCCATCGATTGGTGTGCTCACGATTGGTGATTTTCTTCCGAGAGTTCATGTTTTTCATGATCATGGTCGATAGGGTGATTGTATATGTTGTGGATCTTCGAGGCTAATTGTTTAAGGTGTTTCATGTTTGAGACATGTTTTTTGGGTCCTTTCTATGTTTTCACCAAAATTATTTGATTCGCATTGATAAATTATTTATTAATTTGGGCGGACAATTTGTACACATTTCATAATTTATTGGGCCGACATGTAGTTGATGTTATCCTTAGTTGTGGATATATATGATCAATTGTTTATATGATTTGATGTATGGTGTGAAGTGGAGAGCAAGATGTGTGAGTGTTATGTGCGAATAATGTTTTAATCTTTCGAAGGAAGAAGTAGAAGTGTGAACAAGAGTGAGAAGAAGGAAGTGATCATGTGCTTAACCAGAACTATAATTAGGCATTAGTAGATGCTATTTTCTGAGTTCAAATCTTCGGGTGTAATCCAAATGTGACTGTAAGATAGTGTGTCTTCCTTTGGGTAGTAAGCCTTTTGTATTTGAGCAGTGAGCTCTAGGTAGTGTGCCTAAATGCATGTGCATTCCCCATTTGTAATACTTTTAATAGAGTATAATCTTGTGGATTAACCTCCACCATGGTTTTTCCCCTAACAGGGTTTCTACGCAAAAATCTTGGTGTTATGTGTGTTTTTGATGTGGTGATGGTTTATGTTTTCATATTTATTTATCAGATCTAAGATTAAGTTTAATAAGTATAATTTATGTGACAACTGATTCACCCCCCCTCAGTTGTATTCCCTTGTGTTTCCAAAAGTTGGTATTAGAGCATGTTCATCTGGAGAAGCTTGATCACTTGAGGTGATCTGAGATGGCGACATATAAGAAGGATAATCCAAGATTTGATGGAACAAATTATTCTCTAGGGAAGACTCAAATGGAATGTCATCTAAAATGCATTGGTGAACCTTAGTGGACGATTACAAAGAATAGATATATAATCCCACAAAATGGTCCTTCTACTGTAGGTGAGATTAAGGAAGCTGAGTACAATATCAGGGCTAAGGAAGCATTGTTGAGTGCTATGATTGATTTTGAAATGACAAATGTAATGGAGTTGAAGACTGCTTATGAGATATAGAATTTTTTTGAAACTCTATATGAAGGTGATAACCATGTGAAGATTACTAAGCTACAAAGCCTGAACGAGAAATATTAAACATTGAGAATGGGTGAAGATGAGAACATCACTTCTTTTATGCAGAGAGTGAATGAACTTATGTGTAGTATCAAATGTGTTGGTGGAACATTGGAAGAATCAAAGATTGTTGCTAAAGTGCTCAGATCCTTGCCTGCTGCATACAAACACAAAGTTACTACTATTGAGGAGATCCGAACTATGAAAAATGTAACCAGAGACATGTTGATTGGTAAGCTTTCTATTTTTGAGTTAAGTGAGTTTGGTGAATCTCTTCCTAAGATAGAATCTGCATTCAAAGATACTATCTTCGGAAGAGATAAGCAGAGATATCATTCAAGAGAAAGTTCTTCTAGAAAAATGTCCAAGTATGAGCAGGAAATGAGAGAGATTGGAGAAGAAGAGATAAAACTAGATGATCTTGAAGAACTTCTTATCAAGAGGGTAGCCGAAGGAGAAGGTAAGTATAGAGGGAAATTTCCTCTTAAATTTTTTTCTTGCAATAAGATAGGTAATTTTTCCTCAAGATGTCTTGAAAGAGTTCCTAAGCCAAGATCTAACAAGCCTAGATTCCAAAGAAAGTGTTATTTTGTTGTTGATGAAGGTGTGAAAAATGATGAATTTGATAAAGGAAATACAAGTGAGGGTGAATGGGTATTTATTTCTATCACTGAGAATAATCTTGTACCTATTGATTCTACTAGTCGCATGAATGTGGAGAAATCAATAGCTGCCAGAGTTGAAGAAAAAGATGAATGGGTGATTGATAGTGGATGCTCTCATCACATGACAGGTGATAAAAGTAAATTTCTGAGCTTGGAAAAGTATGATGGTGGTGTTGTAAGATTTGGTGATGTCAGAGTTGGTGTAATCTTTGATAGAGGATCCATTTCTTTTGATGGTAAGCATAATACTGATGATGTTCTATATGTGGAAGGTTTGAAGCATAATCTCTTAAGTGTTGAGTAGATGTTTGACAAGGGATATAATCTTCAATTCAAGGATGGAAAGTGTAGAATATGGGGAAGTTCTGGAAATGTGATTGCATCTAGTACAAAAAAAAGGGTAATATCTTTCACCTAAGTACTACTAGAAAAAGTTATCTAATTACTCAAGTTGATGAAAGTTGGTTCTAGCATAGGAGATTGTGTCATGTAAACTTTGAGAATCTTATCAAGATAATTTCTACTCTGGAAGTGAGAGATCTTCCTAAGTTAATAAAACCTACTAATACTATATGCAAGGAATGTCAGTTAGGGAAGAAAACTAGAGTTTCATTCTGAAGTAAACAACATTGTTCAAATGAAGTGTTGGAGCCTGTACATATCGACTTGTGTGGTCCTTCTAGAGTTAGAAGTCTACAAGGAGTCAACTATTTCATGTTACTTATTGATGATTATTCTAGATTGATGTGGGTTACTTTCTTAAGGGAAAAATCTCAATCTCTAGAGAAATACAAGATTTTCAAGGCTATGGTTGAGAAAAAGACAAGTCTAAAGATTAAATGTCTGAGATCAGATAGAGGTGGTGAATTCACTTCCGATGAGGTTAATTATTTTTGTGAGGATAAAGAGACAATTATCTTCCTCGCAAATCCCTCAGCAAAATGGACTTGTGGAAAGGAAGAACAAGACAATTCAAGAAGCTACTAGGACTATGATGTTGGAAAGAAATGTTCCTCATATCTACTAGAGAGAAGCTATGAGTATTGACATTTATACTCTCAATCGGGTACATGTAAAACATTATATTGGTAAGACTACTTATGAGCTATGGTTTGGTCATAAGCCTACTCTTAGATACTTCAAAATCTTTGGGAGTAAATTCTATATCAAACGAGATGAAGATATAAGAAATTTTGATGCTAGAAGAGACAAAGGAATCTTTCTTGGTTATTCTACTAAAATTAAAGCCTACCAATGCTACAATAAGAGATTAAGGAAAGTAATTGAAAAATCTAATGTAAAGGTTGATGAAGACACATTTAGACCATCCAGAACCTGTAGATATGATTCAGATGATCAGAATAACAATTTAAATAAAGGAAAGAAAGATCAGACTCTAAATCAAGAAAATCAAGAGGAAGAAACTAGTGAAAGTGTAGAAGTAAGATCACAAGAGCCTGAAGTTCAAAAATAGCCTAAGAGTCCAAGGTATGTAAGACTAAATCATTTAGAAGATCATATTATAGGTGATAAGAACAAAGGTGTTCAAATTAGGAGAATAATTACTGAAGAATACTATTTGATATCAAAGACTAGGCCTAATAATGTCAATGAAGCATGCAAAGATGAACATTGGGTGGAAGTAATGAAAGAAGAACTACTGCAAATTGAGAAGAATGATACATGGATTCTTGTTCCTAGACCTAAGGACAAAAATGTAATTGGAACTAAATGGGTCTTTCGAAACAAACTGAATGAGCAAGGTGAAGTTGTTAGAAACAAAGCAAGAATGGTGTGTAAAGGATATTCTCAAATGGAAGGAATTGAATTTGAAGAAACATTTTCTCTTGTTGCTAGGATTGAAGCTATGAGACTATTTCTTGCTTATGTTGCTTACAAAAACTTCAAAGTTTAGCAGATGGATGTCAAGTCAACATTTCTAAATGGCGAACTAGATGAAGAAGTGTATATTGAGCAACCTAATGGATTTCAATTGACTGATTAGGGAGATGTGGTTTTTCGGTTGAAGAGAGAATTGTATGGACTTAAGCAAGCCCCAAGAGCATGGTATTCCAGATTGGACAAGTATTTGTTGAAGCTTGGATTTAATAAAGGAACTATTGATAGTAATTTGTATTTCAAGATTGATCATGATAAAGATTTGATTATTGAAGTCTTTGTTGATGATATCAATTTTGTAGGAGATGATAGTTTGTGCATGAAGTTTTTTGATGATATATAGAGTGAGTTTGAGATGTCTATGATTGGAGAAATGAAATTCTTTTTGGGATTGAAAATTGATTAGCTAGATAGAGGATCTTTATATCTTAGTCTAAGTATGTGAAATAATTGCTAAAGAAGTTTGGTATGGAAGATTCAAAGCCAATTGGTACACCTATGGTGATTGGATGTAAGTTGACACAAGATGATGAGTCTCATAAAACAAATCAGACTAGATACAGATTCATGATTGGTGGATTGCTCTATTTGACTCAAACCAGACTTCATATCATAAATGTCATTTGCATTGTTGCAAGATTTCAAGCTGATCCTAAGGAATCTCATGTGAGAGTTGTGAAGAGGATTTTTAGGTACTTGAAGGGGACAGTTGATTTTGGCATATGGTATCCTAAAGAAGATGACCTTACTTTGAGTTCTTTTATTGATGTTGATTAGGTAGGAGATGTGGATGACAAAAAGAGTACTAGTGATGGTGCATTTTTCTTGGGAAACAATCTAATTTCATGGTTAAGTAAGAAGTAGAATGCCATTTCTTTATCTACTATAGAGGCATAATACATTGTTGTTGCTAACAATTATACTCAAGTATTATGGATGAAGTAGATGTTGAAAGATATCAAATTTGTGTATGATGAACCTATTTCTATATTCTATTATAATTCAAGTGCAATTAACATTTCTAAGAATCCAGTGCTGCATTCAAAAACCAAGCATATATCTATCAAGTTTCACTTTTTCAGAGAGAAGGTGAGTGAAAAGGAAGTCGGATTGGAGTATGTGCCTACTAAGGAACAAATTGTAGATATCTTTACCAATCCCTTGCCTAAGGATAATTTTGAGTATCTCAAAGGGAAGCTAGGGATGATTACACCTCCTAATCAGAATTAAATGCAATTACTTGCTTCAGTCTGTGCATTTCATAGTCCTATCTTGTGATCCAGATTGATATTGTGGTGATTGCTACTCAGGGGGAGTACTCAGATGTTTATATATGTGGTTCAGAGCTTGTGTGGATAAATATAATGTGTACCTTTGTCATTGATGTCAAAGGGGGAGAAGAGTCATGTGAAAATATGCAAAAGAGTTAAGAAGAAAAGAGTCAAAATCTAAGGGGGAGAAAGTGCTAAGAGAAAGTATCATTGATGGTGTTTTTTCACATCATGTGTTGACATCAATGCCAAAGGGGGAGATTGTTGGAGATTGTTTCATATTCCTGATATGTGGTTTTCATTCATGTCAACACTATTGGCATTAATGTCTTTAAGGTTGTATATGTCAAGGATATTGAGAAAACTGTAGTAAAATAAGTTGCAGGTTGTCAGTCATGTAGTGAAGTTCAGTATGATGGCTATCTCAGTATATTAATGATAAGGATTTTTGGATTAAATGGTTTTTTAACAAGTATATCTAGTTTATCCACTTGAAGTTTCAGAGGTTCACGTGAAGATTTGATCAAGTTATGTGTATCAATGTTCCAATAGTTGTTTTGTTGTTGTAGCTAGTGGTCCTGAAAGAGGATGATGTGATTCTAGTAATCTAAGTTGTTGTAGATGCTTCTATGGTGATTCATGATGCTTGTTGATGTTTCTAGATTGTTCTCTATCTATTTTGTTGGTTTGCATCGATTGTTGTGCTTGTGATTGCTGATTTTCTTCTGAGAGTTCATGTTTTTCATGATCATGGCTGACAGGGTGATTGTAGTGTGTTGTGGATCTTCGAGGCTAATTGTTTAAGGTGTTTCATGTTTGAGACATGTTGTTTTGGGTCCTTGCTATGTTTTGGCTAACATTATTTGATTCATGTTGATAAATTGTTTATTAATTTGGGTTGACAATTTGTACACATTTCATATTTTGTTGGGCCGACTAGTAGTTGATTTTATCCTTAGTTGTGGATATATATGATCAATTGTTTATACCATTTGATGTATGGAGTGAAGTGGAGAGTGAGATCTGCAATTGCTATGTGTGAATAATGTTCTAATCTTTTGAAGGAAGAAGTAAAGTGTGAAGAAGAGTGAGCAGAAGGAAGTGATCATGTGCTTAACCAAAACTGTAATCAAGCATTAGTAGATCCTATTTTCTCAATTCAAATCTTTGGGTGTAATCCAAATGTGACACTAAGATAGTGTGTCTTCCTTTGGGCAGTAAGCCTTTTTTATTTGAGCAGTGAGCTCTAAGTAGTGTGCTTGAATGCATGTGCATTCCCCATTTGTAATACTTTTAATAGAGTATAATCTTGTGGATTAACCTCCATCGTAATTTTTCCCCTAATAGGGTTTCCATGCAAAAATCTTGGTGTTATGTGTATCTTTTATGTGGTGATGGTTTATGATTTCATGTTTATTTATCAGATCTGAGATTAAGTTTAATAAATATAATTTTTGTGACACTTGATTCACCCCCTGTCTCAGTTGTTTTCCCTTGTGTTGCCAACAAGAAGGACTGAACATCTTTGAAAATTTCAAGTTGAGGGATGAGATCAATTTCCTTTACTCTCTTTGGATCTATACTCACCCACAATGTATCTGAGAATCTTTCATTCTTCCACACTAAATATGAATTTTTTAACATTTCAAGAAATCACATACTCTAGACATTTTTGGAAGATTGGCTCCATTTTTTTAAAAGAATGTTTTCTCCTTTGATATATGGTAATATCATCTTAGTAGACCACCATGATTTCCTCTAATATATTGGAAAAGGAAACATCCATTTATCTTTGGAATGTGGTACCTATATTCTCTTACTCAAATTGCATTATCACATAGGCATATGTGCCCCAAGGAGTTGCATTTTTTTATGTTTCCTAGAATCATTGACCACCACTTAATGATATCCAAAGAACTCATCCATCATAAACATTGATTTTGAATTGGTAGCTCTCTACAAAAATGATCCATGATAGGTAGATTGTAATTATCCTTGAGAGACTTCATGTTTAGGTTTTATAATTTACACAAAACCTAATGCACTTGTTATCATTTGGAATTGTACCTTGTTGAAACTAGTTTATTATTACAATGAGACAATGGGAATGATATGAAGGTTTGGGACTCTTGTAGATGAGATCAAACCTCCAAAAAAGGTTTTCTCCTTTCTAAACCTAAGTACATGTGTTGATCGAACATAACATAGATTAAACCTATAAACTAACCCTAATATAACAAATTATAGCGGAAAAGGGGAGAGATAAATTTACATTGTATAAAAAAAGTGAGGAGAGGTGAGATGCAATTTTCATTGATTCAAAGGCATGAAGCCAATTATAATTATAAAAAAGTGAATAAATTATAAGTCATTGGTCTAAACTAAGTAGGAAGTCCCTTAAAAAATGAGGCTTAATAATATTATATCCCTAAAGGAAGGCATGGAAGATGCTAGAAGGCTATAGAAAATCCTAGCTAAAAACCCCATCAATGCTCTATAGATAAGTGTCACTTACAAATATAACCTCATCAATTGAGATGTGTGAAAAAAATGTTCTTTTCACCCTACCATATCTTTGCATTAATTATTTGTGAGTTGAAGTGTAGAAAAGAGGGAGATTTCCCATAAAATTCAATGAATTCATGATCCAAGGATGAAACTTCTAACTTTTGACCCTACAAATAATAATTGAGGTAGTTGAGCATCACTTTCCTCTTTGGATCCATGCAAATATGATCATCAACATTAAATTATAGTCATGTCAATACACCTTTGTGGGTCTTGGAAGTGCATTGATCTAGGAGAATCCAAGGTGTAAGGGCAAACTTGTGTCACCATAAATATGTTTATTTTTCTTTGCTGATTTTAATAAGGGCTTAGTTGATAGAAAATAATATTTTTCATTTGCAACAATGTATTTTCCCATTGAGAGAAAATGTAATGTAAATTTTGGTGGGAAAAGACCCTCGGTAACTTGATAACTATAATTTGTAAAGGGATAAGTCTTTGGGCATCCCACTTTTGGAGGAGGTCAAAAAAGGTCATATTTACATGCACATGCATCATTTGTTGTCATAAAGTGGGCTGCCAAGGAATATTGCATGTTGCTTGCATGTCTTTGCATGCAACAACTATTATGACAGGTTGTAAGGAATTTGTAAAAGGTGTAAGTTGTCATAGTATCTGAAATTTGATTGGTCAAGAGTTTAGGTTCCCAAAAGAGGTTGGAATGCATTGAGCCACATGTCTTATGGTAGATTTTTAAACTCCAAAATTTGAGCATGGGTTTTTGGAGGTGGTTCTACAAGGTGGTTTTGTGAAACCATGGATTGTAATCACTTTGTTCTATCTCTATTTATTCATGCCTTTTCATTTTGGAGAGGGGGGCTTCAGGAAGTGAAGTTTACATACCAAAATTCTGTTAGAATTGCACTAGATTGTTGAAGACAAGTTTTTTGGTAGGTGTTGCATGGGAGATTGTAGAGGAGCCCATGAGCTTCAAATATTTATAATCTTTTGCATGTTTGAAGAAAATAAAAGTTGTAGATCTTCTCTTCCTATTTCTTTTCATCAGTGGTATTAGATTGGGTCATCTTGAGCCTATAAATAGAGTGTCGAAGAGAGGAATTTTTCAGCATGACCTATGAGTTATGGGTGAAGATTAAAATGCCTCCAAGAATTTCCAACCATGGTAGAGGTATAGGTAGAGGTGGTGGAGGAAGAGACCCTCCTAGAGATGACTTTAGAGCTCTTAGAAGGAAAGTTGAAGTTTTGCAGGAAAAGATTCATAGAAGAGATGTGCATAGAGAAAGAGATGATATTGAAGATGAAGTTGAAGAGGATTTTGAAGAACAAGAACAAGAACTTATAAATCCTAGAGAAATCAGATTGTTGAGAGAAATATCAAACATTGGAAAGAAGCCAAAAATGGAGGTTTCAACCTTTAATGGAATTTTAAATCTTGAAGAGTTGATAGACTGGATTAATGACATGGAGGAATTTTTTGAGTTTGAAGAGATTGAAGACCCTCACAGAGTGAGGTATGTAGAAAAAAAGCTAAAAGGCCATGCATTCATTTGGTGGAAAGAAATCCAGCTTGAAAGAGGAAGAAAAGGGAAAGATAAAATTTCCAAATGGGATAAGATGGTAGCCAAAATGAAGAGGCAATTTATCCTAGTAGATTATGAGTTGGATCTGCTCAAAAAGATGCAAATCTTGAGACAAGGAATGATGATGATGAAAGAATACACAAAATAATTTCACAAAGTTTTGATAAGAACAAGAAACTTTGAAGCAAATAAGGAGAAAGTATTATGTTACATTAATGGGTTAAAGCCAATTGTACAGGAGGAATAAACATTAGTGATAATATACAAAATTGAGGATGCATATCAATTTTTATTGAAGGTAGAAGAAAGACTGAACATAAAATTTGAGAATAAGAAAAAAGGGAAGGGTAGAGATTATGTGTAGAAAAAGGAGGATGAGCAGAAAATTAGAGACACTAAGGACAACAAAGATAAAAGAGGTGAGAGCTCAAACAATTTTTGTGAGCATAATTTCAGAGGAAGAGGAGAATTCCAAGGAACTTGTTACCAATGTGGAGAAGAGGGACATAGAGCATATGACTTCCCACACAATCAAGAAAGGACCATTAGAAGATCTAAAAACCAAGCTAGAGAAGAAAACATCAATGAGGAGGATGCACACTCATCACATTTCGAAGAAGCAGAAGGAGGTGAAGTCTTGATGACAAGAAGAGCATTGTTGAATGAAGATAATGAACCAATGCAAAGGAAGAGTTTGTTTAGAACAATATGCAAATGTGAAGGTAAATTTTGTAATGTGATTATTGATAGTCATAGTACTAATAATCTTTTTATGAAGAAATGGTGAATAAGTTACAACTAGAAAGAAAAAGGCACCTGCATCCATACTGAATTGCTTGGTTGTAGGATGACCAAAAGGTTTTGGTGAATGAACATTGCTTGGTAAGATTTAAGATTGGTGATTATCATGATGAATTTTTGTGTGATGTTATGTCTATGGATGTTTGTCACTTGTTATTGGGAAGACCATGGCAATTTGATAGGAAAGCAGTGCATGATGGATATGCCAATACCTATTCCTTGATGAAGGATGGAGTTAAGCACAAGTTGAAACCTTTGAGTAAAGTGGAAGGAAAGGTATGTAATATTACTAGAAAATGCTTGGTTAATGGAGCTAGACAATCAGTTAAATAGAATGAGGATGAAGATCATGATTTTCTAATGCAAGTTGCAATAGTGTTGATTGCATTCAAAAGGGGTAGAGTGAAAGTTCTGATGGAGAAAGAAGAGGTAAAATCTGATTTTAATGAAAATATTGTTGTTGATCTATGTGAGCATGATGACATTTGTGTAGAAGAAGATATTGTAGAAATGAGTACACTGGTGAATTAAGGTACTATAGTTGTACTTAAGGAAGAAGGTTAAAAGGTGAATGTTGATTTGTTCGGTGAGCTTCCCTTAGCATCAATTGATGATTTCTCATGTGATAAAGAAATTTGTAAGGATGATAGTTTATTGCAAGATGAAATGGATGAATATTTTTATTGTGTTACTAACATTGAAATAGATGTAGAGGAGGAAGATAGAAAGGATGAATATATTGATTGTGTCACTAACATTGATTTCAAGCTGAGAATTATTTTTCAAGAGATATAGGAAAGGAGGAACACATGGGACAAAAAAAGATTAGAAATGAGTTGATTGTTGCAGCAATAACAGGGGAAGAGGTAATACATGAGTTTCCTGATTTTACTAAAGAAGATAAAATTGATGATTATGATTTTCCAAAATTTCATAGTGCAAATTGGTGGGAATTGGAATTTGTGAAAAGAGGAAGCAAGAGGGGAAGAATGAAGGATGAAAGGAACATAAAATTGCAAAGACAGGTTTAGAAAGATAAGGTAAACATATGGATCTAGGATAAGCATAGTATCTACAAATATTCATGAGTTCAACTCATCAAACATTTCAAATTACCATAGGTGTTTGATGCAGGAGCATCCAAGGTGTAAGAGCAATCCTGTGTCACCAAAAATATTTTTATTTTTCTTTGTTGATTTCAATAAGGGCTTAGGTGATATAAAATAATATTTTTCATTTACAACAATGTCTTTTCCCATTGAGTGAAAATGTGATATAAATTTTGGTGGGAAAAGACCCCCAGTAACTGTAATTTGTAAAGGGATAAGTCTTTGGGCATACCACTTTTGGAGGAGGTAAAAAAGAGGTAATATTTGAATGTACATGTGTCATTTGTTGTCATAAATTGGGATGCCAAGGAATATTTCATGTTTCTTTCATGTCTTTGCATGGAACAACTGTTATGACAGGTTGTAAGGAATTTTTAAGAGGTACGTAAGTTGTCATAGCATCTCAAATTTGATTGGTAAAGAGTCTAGGTGCCCAAGAGAGGTTGGCATGCATTGAGCCACATGTCTTATGGTAGATTTCAAGACTCCAAAAGTTGGGTGTGGGTTTTTGGAGGTGGTTCTAGAAGGTGGTTTTGTGAAACCATGAATTGTAATCACTTTGTTCTATCTCTATTTATTCATACCTTTTCATTTTTGAGAGGGGGGCTTGGAGAAGTGAGGTTTGCATATAAAAATGCTACTAGAATTGCACTAGATTGTTGAAGACAATTTTTGTTGCAAGTGTTGCCTGTGAGATTGTAGAGGAGCCCATGAGCTTCAAATATTTGTAATCTTTTACATGTTTGAAGAAAATAAAAGTTGCAAATTTTCTCTTCCTATTTCTATTAATTATATGTATTTGTATCCTTCTTGTAATGTGTGTTGTGAGGTTTTTGTAATCAAATTTAAAGGGAGAGTCTCTCTTTTCATCATGCATCTAGAAATTTTGCAGGGAATTCCATCACAACCAAATCTATAGGAAAAATCATTAGAAATAGACTTTTGGGAAAATTCCCTACAAAACTGAACCTATTAGCTTTAATTTTTATTTCTTAATTAGGATGGAAAGTTCTATAGATGATGTCATCAAATGGGTGGTATGCAAGGAGATATCATTGAGTTGGATATGTAGAAAATTCCAACTGAACCGGTTAAGAAATGGGCTTTAAAAGGTTTAGTTGAAATGGGTGAGGAAATCTCATAAATGTTTGATGATAAAATGACAATGTCAAGATGATATCACCAAGGTATGGCATATGGAGCCTTCAAAGTGAACTGAAAAATGTACAAGGTTTAAATATCAAGCTTATATGGGAAAGAGATCTTTATGGATGAGGATGAGGATGTTAGCACATGATGTAAGCATAACATCATAATGGGAAGGCTTGTAAGAAAAATGCAAGTGAATTGGTTTTGAAATGGGTTTGGAAGGATTTGATTTAGTTGGTTGGGAAAACTCTATAGATGTTTTTAGCATAAAATCATCAAGGTAGCAAGTGGAATTATCTAAGTGAACTTGAAAAATGAGTAAGTTTATTGACCTAGTTTAGATGGAGCTTGAACTTTCATGACACATTAAATTAATTTTATAATTGGACAAATGTGAAATAAACTAGAGGTGAACCAAATAAATATCCTTGAAAAGGTTTAGTTTGGATGGAGGCTAGGTTATTGTAGGAATAAAATCTTTGCAAACACTATAATTTTGTATATAAGTGGTTGTGATATGGAAAACATAAATGAATTGGACCAAGTGGGAAAAGGAAAGTGAACTAATTTAAAAGGGATTTGGAAAGATCTAGTACAAATATATATTGGGGTCCCACAAAAAACTTAACTTTTTTGTTTTCTCCATTTTTTATCCTTTTGTAGGGACCACCAACTGATCAGGACCTTACAATGAGAGCTAAGTGAAATAGGCTTGGTCTGATTGGAGGAGTAAATATTGCAAGCCAACATTTCCCATGCATTAGATAATTATATGAAACTATCAAAAGGACCAAGACCTAATTTTGTATCCTCTACATAGTTGTGATGAAATATTTATCATAGGTCATCTATATTTAATATCCTCTAAAACATATGTGACCATTTGAGTGTTGAACTAAAACAAATAAGTAGTTAATGAGAAATTGATTGGCCTTTTCTTCTTTTAGTATGAATTTTCATCAAGTTATAAAGGGATGGTGTGCTCAAACAAGTCTTCTTTGTATTCTTTGGGTTTATGAACATAGATAAATATTCTCTTCTTTCACTTCGCTTATCACTTGAGTTGCATTAATGGGACTATAACTAGGTAGAGGAGTTTAGTATGAGGCTATTGGATGACTTGTAGTGGGAATACATGACACAATCTAGCCACAAGAAGTAACATCCTTACCTTTTGGCTCCAATTTCTTCTTTCAACAATAGTTTTTCAAATTGATTTACTTTATCACTTGAATCCTTCATCTTGGTGTAGAGAAGAGGGATTCACTACTCATGAGTTCTCTTCACTCAGAGAGCCTCACGGGGAAAACTACCCTAAACTACCTCAAGGAACAAGGATGAGAGTTATAGAATTAGAAAGAGCAGGTCGTGAAGATTCTTTGGACAAACTAACAAGCTCTCGGTCAAAGGACATCAGCACAAAATATGGACAACAGCGCGATGTGCTAGCATACTCAAGGTATTTTGGTGTCTCATATGGACTAGAGAGTAGGTTTGTCATAGAAAATAGCTAAGTGACTACTTCTACTCCGATTTCTAAGAACTTCTAGAGTGTAGGAAAATGATAGAAAGTGATAAAGTTGGAATACAGTGAAATAGATAAAGAGAATAAGAAGTAGAAAGGAAATTCTTACAATCATGCAAGTGATGAAGCCTCCACCATGTGAATATTTTCAATACCTACACACAAGAGACAGAGAGAGAAACTGTTTGGGTTGTATAGGGGTTTGCCTCAGTTAAACCCTCATTTTGGTGTTCCCACCTCCATGGACAACCAAGATAGCGATGACGAAGAAAAGTCTGATAATGTAGGAAATGAAGTAAAGAACACAAAGCACTACAAAACAGTGTTATGCTACTCAACCAAATCATAGAGGAGAGGAGTAGAAAGCTTACCACCTCCACCAAGAGCACTCAAGGCTAATGAGAGAGAAAATGAGAGGACTCAAGCCTCTACTGCAATGGTTTTTGTTCCACACTTGCTCTATGGAGTTGATGGAGTGTTGATGTTGCTGCTATGAAGTGTAAAGTGTTTCTTGAGAGTGATGGAGTGAGTGCTTAGAGCTTGTGAAGAGCCAAGCGAGATGAATCAAAGGCTTAGAGTCCTTGTGGAAGCTATAGAAGAGATGAAATCGAATGAGAGTGAATGAATTTGAAGTAGAGATGAAGGAAAACAACCATATTCAGGTTGGTCAGCCGAAGGGGGCATTACAAATTGACTTCCAATGAGAAGTGTAACGCCTACGTAGGCTCCCGCCACGAGAATATTCTAGGGCCATAAGTGCACCGTGTGGATGTCTTTGCACCATGTGACTGTCCCTAGAATTTATTCCTCTACCAACACTTAATAAAGGTTCCAAGTGGAACGAAGGTAGTGGGCTTATGTGGAATTTTTCCTCCAAATTTGGTTTTCTAAAGTGAGGAAGGGTAAAAGGGGAATTTTCCTAAGAGGTGAAAATTTATTCCTATACACTTGGAAACTTCCAAAACACCTAATGTCATAGCATGCTTCCAATTATTAATAAAATATTTATTCTCCACTATAATTTCTTACACTAGATTTGTTTCCTTTTTTTCATCTCCTTTTGGTTTCGTTATCTCTAATCTCAATGCTTACCCTCTATCTTTGTGGTATGTAGATTAGGTTTAACAATAGTAGCAACATCATTTCTAGTAGGAAATTTCTTGTTCCTCAACTAATACCCACTTTGAACTTTCAAAATTTTGTATTAGTAAGAGATTAGTTACCTTCACTGGAAGGATTGGCTCTCTTACATCATTGTCACATGATTTCCTTAATATGTTCAAAATCATAGGAAATAAAATAATATTGGTTTTGGATACTATAATAATCATACTAAAAAAATCATCATCATTATTAGCCACACATTTTACTTTCTCATTCATGAGACCATACTTAATGCATCAATTTATTCAAAATCATCTTCTTCATAATACTTAGGACTTCAATCATTATTACGGAATTCATTCTCTCTTACCACTATAAGTGAAATAAAATATTTCATTAGATCATGAGGGAGATAAAATTCCTCACACCATAGCGAGTCTTCTTGGAGGTTCACATTGTCTCTTTGCAAGGGGTTTGGATTTTCTTTGTCTTAAAATTTAAAGTTTCCCTAATTTGGAGCCAAGTTTCTATCATTTTGTTGCGACCTCTTTAACTAATCAATATTATAGGTTCTATTGTGTAGGAATTGAGCTTTAGTAAAATAATTTGTATTATTGTTAGAGATAGACCCTTCTCATTCCTCACTATCATATGGGACAAATATTTCATAGCACCCACGAGCTTGTTAGTTTTTTCATTAAAAATGAGGGGTTTATTTGTATCAATCCTATCTAGCTATAAAATATTCACATTAGTCCTCTTAATATGCTTATCTAACCCTCTCATATTGATTTCAATATTAGTTATAATGGTGTAGGTTTCTCTCTATTTTTTGGATTTTTATCCCAAAGATAATAACCCATATTGGTATCAAAGGGACCATAATAAATAACTAAGCACATTGATTCATTTGGTCTCAAATTATGAGATATATTCCTCATTATTAATTTATAAATCTGCTATTTAATTCCACTATTTTCTTACTAACTCCATTCTTAATGGTTTTGAATTCATAAACTATAAATTTAGGATTAATTATATCCCTAGACTATAATCTAAATACCCTCATGAATTCTTCCCATGAATCAATAATATTGTTTAAAAGGCTCTTGTACCATTCTTTTATACTTTCTTATATAGACTTCATGAATAAATTCATGATGAAATTTTCATCTTCAAGATCATACTCATCTATAACATTAATGAAACACCTAAGATACTCTTCTCTAATGAAAACATTATTAACCTGAAATATGGGCACCCTTCCTCTATTTTGATTTAGTATTTGGTTAAGATAATTTGGTATTAAATAATAATATAGCTATTTATATCTTTCCATTATCAAGATATTTATTTTTGGTAGGAATATCTAAGATTGCCTCTAAATCAAAGATCTTATATTTGGAGGCTAAATGAGCTATTGGCTATGTTATTGATTTGGTAATTAGGAATATAAAAGCTAAAAAAAATATTCTATTTATTATCAATCTAGGCTACAAGTGGGATTGTCAAGATAATTAAGATTCATGCTTCTCTATCTATTCTCCATGTTATTGATTTGGTAATGGCTAATTAGGAATATAAAAGCTAGGATTTTTATTCTATTTATTATAAATCTAGGCTACAAGTGGGATTGTCAAGATACTTAAGATTCATGCTTCTCTATCTATTCTTAGATGATTGATAAAGTCTAATTTTTGGTTAATGCATCTTTCTCTATGATCACTTTTTAACCATATAGGTTAACTTGCATCATTGATTTTATTTTTTTAATATTATTTATGTGTGAAATGGTAAGGGATGTGAGATGTGATAAAATAAGCTAGGTTTCCACACTAAGATCTTACATAACAAGATTCTACATATCTTCAATAAGCATATCATTTTTTTCACATTATATTCATGACTATGAGGCATCGTCTTAGTCTTAATCATGTTATCAACTGAATCATATTATTTATATTAATATTTATCTCTCAAATAAGAAAATCAATTACGCCTACTAGATGTACCAAATTATTTCTCATGAGAGGAGGTTCTGGCATACTTACCAATATTTTTAGTTTTACATGTAGCTTGTTGTTTCCTTGAGTGTTATTATGTGTCTTATTTCTCATTATGACCTTCTAACCATCTTATTATATCAATATTCAAGCCTTTTATTTTAATTTTAGCTCAATTTTATTCGATATATTTGACAATATTCATGTGGGAAGAGTAAATATTTCTTACATTGATAAGAAAATAAAATAGGTGTTGATATGATCAAAAAATATATCAAATGTTACAAATCTTCAAATTATCCCTAGTAATGGTGCCATTTTTTAGGTTTCAAAGTTGTAGTTCCTCAATCCTATATTATTACCAAATATTTATGGTCAAGGATTTTTATTCAAGTGGATAGGATATGAGCTCATCAATTGAGTATGGGAGACTAAAGTATAATTCTTGAAGTGTGTATTATCTCCTTCACATTTTTAGCTTTAGCTTGAACTAAGAGGGTGTTCCTCGAAGTATAAGCTAATAATGAAATTATTATATGTATCTAAAGATAAAATTGGTATGTAAGTTCTCATGGATGGATTTCCCTTGTACCAAGCATACACATGTAGTTGAATGATGACAAAACCACAAGTTCCTCTAATGGTTTATGAGTTTCATCTTGCATGAAATGTATCCTCAATATATCATTAGAAAATATATAATAGATCCTAATATTAAACCTAAAATAATATTATAAAGGATATTATATGATAATATATTTTATCATTTGTAACAAAATTGATTCCTTCTGCAATGGCCAATAAAGTCGTAACTCACAAGGATAATGACACACCTAAAACTAGACTTGCATACAAAAGTCAATGATAAAACTTCATATAACCAACCATTATTAATATTCATGAAAATATATAATAACACACATGAAATGAGGAATAAAATTGTCCATATTTCTATAAAATACTATCATGCATTCATCTAACTCTCTTTACATTCATACTAGCAAGCATGTTAAGAGAAAACCCATAACTAGGTTCAAATGTTTCCCTAAATCATTATAATTTTCCATGGATACATTTAGTTACATACATATAACTATTTAAACCCTAGAATGACTTGAGAAACTTGTAACCAATAATAAATTGAAATAACCAACCCTTGTTACATATTTCATCCTTGTATTTATGACTCTTTAATTACATCACATTCTTCTTGTCTCAATGAGATTCACAAGGATCGCATACCAATCAAAGCATTGAATGCACCAACATGTCATTATATTATAAAATATTCCTTAGATTTATTGTTAAACTCCCTTGGGAAATAAAAATATATTTCTTGTTCTCAAAGAAGTAGCCCCATACTTAATTATAGGCTGGTGATAGCTATTGTTTTATTTTTACATTTGAGTTATCCACATCCATAATTTCCATCCTCACATAGATTTATAATTGAATCAATTCCTTTATGGATTTTAAAATCACTTTAGTAGAATCTAAGTGCTTGTACCCATCTATCATAGTCAATTTTGGGCATTAATGGCTTAATAGAAAGTATCACAAAGGTAGGGAGAACTTAGAATTCAATCAATGAGTTTAGTTTTTTAATGCTTCAATAATTAACTAACAAGAATAAGCTAAAAAAAAAACTTTTGGGATTCATGGATTTACATTCAAAAGGGACAAGAAATTTAAGATGGACCAGGGAATTAGGGACAAAGATACTTCACAAACATTTTTTTAAGAGGTAGGAAGGCATGAAAAATTATAAACGTTTAAGGGATGAATGGATGAGTGGAGGGGTGAGGTTAAGGAATTTTGAATAATTCATGCAAAGGAAGAAAATTTGAATAGGGAAGAAAAGGTTTATGGGATTAGAGAGAAAGAATCAGAGGGTAGTTGAGATCAAGCATTTGAAATACTTGATGTGACTTGAGAATGATTCGGGGGTTGAAGTAAAGACATACAAGATACCATCAAGGATTGGGGGCATAAAATACCCAATACTAGAGGAATTGAGAGAAAGGAAAACCAAAAAACCTATTGAGGTAGTTGGGTTTGGGGTTTTAATATATTAGATAACTTTTAGGTATAATAATGGGAAATTTTTTGGAGCCTACATATAGCTAAGATTGGGACTTAGGGAAAACTAATATCATTGGGATTAGGTTGGTGAGGTCCTATGAAGGGAAGTGAAATGAAGGAATCAAAATATTGAAATATTATGGATGATAATGGAATGAGGTTGTGAAGATCAATATGCAAAGATGAGAGGTAGAGGAAAGGAATTTCAATAGAGGAAAGTAAAAATTCCTATACAAGGCAAAGAACTAGGAGACTAGGGACTTGAGGACATAAAGGAATAGAATTTTTGGGTGGGAAATCCTTAAATCCCACAAAATTAGAGAAAGTGGGGATGTGGAGAAAAAAGGATGAAAAGGGATGATGGTATGAGATAACTTAAAACATTAGTAGGAAAGACAAGGCAAGGTTTTGGGAAATGGAGGAACAAGGCAAAAAGGGACAAAATTAAGGTAAATATTGTAAGAAAATAAAGAAAAAAGAAAGAAAAATATGCGGTGAATTAGGGAAGTGGGGAAGTGAAGGAAAATGTACCCAAGTACACTAGCATCAAAAATCCCAAAAACCTTCCCAAGGATGAAATTGACCCCAATACATTCACACTTATATTTTTTTGAAAGTTAGGCACATGATGAAGAGGTAGTGGGTACCAAACACATCACTTAGGCACAAATTGGCCAAAGGGGCCTATTAAAGGAATTCTATGATTAGCTATCAATGATAGGAAAAGTAGAGCCAATGCAACCAAGGATTTCAATGTTAGGGTGGATCCCAATAGATGTTAAGGAGGTTTTCCATAAAAAAAATAGTATGTAATTATGACATGCATAGAAACATATATAGTATCTACTAAGGAAGGATCAATAAAAATGGACTAATGCGAATAGTGAGTAAAAAATTATCTAGGGTCAATAGTAAAATAATCTATGAAATTGCAAGACAAATCATGTGTACATATATATAATAAGTATAGCATGAATTAAACCATTCTTGATCTCTATCAGCTAAAGTAGCACCAAATGCATGCATGATTAAAGTATCACTATCATATGCTTAAGCACAATACAAGGATAAGAAGGATTTAACATGTAAGTTTATATTTTCAAATTACTACTAAATTACTCTTAACATAATTTTCTAAATCATCATAAAGGAAATCATCATGCAATAAAGATTCATCAAAAAATCATGAGAAGATACATATACATCCATATTATTCTCATAATTAAACATATCATTAATAGACGAAGATCCACAAGAAAGGGAATACAAACTAGTGAGCTCATGTAGAGGTGAAACATGTATATCTACATCACTAGGATTCTCAAGGAAAGATGATTTAAGGGACACAAAAATGAAAATCCATAATTGAATAAGGAAAGCTACCATGAGATTTATAAAACATATGCAAACAAGATATATTATAATCACATGAAAGAGTAGTATCCTTACAAGTAATAATGTCATGAAGGATGAAGGAAGGTGTAAACTCATCATATAAAACATCATCCTTAGATATGCCACTAGAATATAAGGTTATCATAACATAATTTGTTACAAAAGGGGCATAATAATAATTAATCATGTTTACAAATGAAGTTTTTTTTCTTTCATAATGAAAGTAAAATAATTATTAAAGTAATTGAAAGAGGAAAGGGTAGAGAAGCATGAAAATAACATAGTTATAGAAGATGAATTATCATCAATGTGATAGAAGGATGTAGCATAGCCAACGATAAATATATAGAAATCAATAAAGTATGACAAGAGACTATAGTCCATTATATATGTGAAGTTAATCTTGAAATAAAGATTTATAAGGATACATGATTAATGATATTTCAATAATGTGCAGTCAAAGGGTGGGTGTATAGAGATCAAATAAGTATCAACAATTACTCTAGTCGATAGAGTAGTAATGAAGAAAAATAAAGGGTGGATCTAAAAACTTGATTAAATCTTAGATCATTTATATACAATTATAAATATCAAACCTAAAACCATAATGGAGTAATAAACCCAAAGTAAAAACCCCTAGAGGGTGTACATAATGTCAAGTTTTCCAAAAATGTAAGGAAAAATATAAACCCTTATATAAAATATCTAAGATATATTTAAGTAATAATTATTAATTGGCATAAATAAATTATTTGGAACTAGAAATAAATGTAAAAATTAAATAAATTTAAATACAACACTCTTTTGGATTTTAAATATGAGAAAGTGAAGTTGAGGATGCTAGGATCACATTCACCATAGTACTAGATTTTTAGGGCTTTGCCCATATATGTGTGTATCAAGATCTACCAGTTGACTATATTTCACTTTACTTCACCTACATGAATGTAAAATTTATCTTTGTAATTGTTAAATTGAATATTTAAGTGTCAAAATTATAAGGCCCAACATGGTATTTTGATGATGACCTTGTGATCTATCTCATGACTTATGCAAAATGAAATGTCTCTCTTCTCAATATTCTCTAATTTTATTGCAATATTTCTATTCTCCCAATGTCCTTCCTAAATTCATTTCCACCTTTTATAGCCCCTAGCATTGGCTTTTGATTCTTCATGCCTTGAAAAACCCATTTTCCAATCCTTCATTTGTAGGGTCACTTGTGAGACCCTAGGATCACCTCGGTTACTCAATTTGGTAAAAGAGGTGACTTAGACTTGAAAAGGGGCGACCTTATCATGTTTGGAGGATGTATAATTTCTTCAATTCTATCCATTTTCCACATTTAATTTTATTGTGATTTGATTCAAGATTTGATTGAAACTCTTCTTCCATTGACTAAATCTTCTCTTTCTTAACGCAAAATCACCTAGGTTCTTGTTATCTCTTAAGCATGCCCCCCTAATTGTGAAGCTCCTACACCTATTTATTCTCACCTTGAATTTATAATTTGGGAGGGTTTTTGTTGCAATATTTTCCCTTTATTTGTAATAATCTCTCACTCCTTTTTATATATCAATATATTATGAATCACCTTTATAATTATTATGTTACCCTTAATCTAGCAATCCTCACAACATATCCATGCTCAGTATAGGATATATGTTCCTTTATCCAAATTCTTACATATAAGTTGTAATGCCTAAGATGTGAAATACAAAATAAATAAAACAAGCATTCAAGTTCCTATCCAAATCAAGGTAAAACCTCTAGATAGAGCTCAAAAAGGAATGCAAACAAATACAATAACATTACAATGAACTCAAAAGTTATAAATGAATCCATTGTCTAATTATTTTCTCCAATGACTAGTGATATGTGGATGCCCCTTTGCTTGAAGATACCTCTTTTAAAAGTATCCACCTAGCATAAATTTTATGGATGACGAAATGAGTGAAGGAGTGCCTTGATTTATAGAATTTTGAAGGAGGCGTTGGATGGTTAAGATCTAATGGTGAGATCAAAAGTAGAGGATTCTTGAGAATATTTCCTTATGATCAAGGAGAGGATGTAGGGAAGAGATGGAGGTTGTTGGATTGTGAATGGCCAGGATGAACTAATTAAATTTAGTAAGTTTTTGTGACCATGAGAGGGATAAGGGGTGTGCATATAGTAGGGCTATATTCTTTAGCTTGATGGAGAGACTCATGGAACCACAAGGATAAGTTTTCCGAGGTGCCCTTTATTCTTGGAATGTTTTTAGCGAATGAAAGAATAATTAAATGATAATACTCTTAAAATTATTTTATCCATGTGTGAGGTGGAAAATAGGGGTAAATGGTATTTATTTATTTATTATGAATGGCTATGATTAACTTACTAAATTTAATAAGTGATTGTGACCATGAGAGGGATAGGGAACATGTGCATATAATAAGGCTATATTCTTGGTTTTGGTGGAGATAATAATGGAATCATAAGGATAATTATCCCTAGATGCCCTTTATTCTTGGAATTTTTTGAGGGAACATAGGCATAATTAAATAATAATAGTATTTAATTATTTTAGCCTTGTGTGAGGTGAAAAATAAGAGTAAATAGTATTTATTTATTTATTGTGAGTTGAGATGGAAAGGGGGATTAATTATATAATATGATTATTAAATTGTGTGGAAAAATAGATGAAGGGGACTTGTCCTAGGTGATGGGTTTGGTCAATTAGGACTAGATATACTGGGGAAATACTTAGGTGTCTACATTTTTCCCTCTTTGATACAATGTCACAATTAAGTGGTGTTGTGTCAAAGAAAAATAACAAATAGGATGGCATGAAGTGAATCTTTCATAGTAAGTTGCCCTGATCATTTAGGAATGATTATCGAAGCGATTCTCCCTCAAGAGAGTTATTGGACAAAATGGAGCCTAGAAGGTGTGTTGAAAAGATAAAGGATGATAAAAAGTATGTGCCAAGAGTGATAAAAGGCGACTTGAGAGAAATAATATTGGGATGATGTACATGTAATGGATATATATTTGGTGATGGATAAGGATTGGGAATATTGATTGATGTTGCTAAGACGATTGGATGATGCGATTCTAAATTGCATGGATGTACATACTAGATGATGAAATATCATAAAGATGTAATGTAGATATAATGACACATGATTTTGGTTATGTTTGAATGAGGATAAAGGATAAAAATGGATTATGAATACATGTTGTCATAGTAGATTCATGTGCAAGGAGAAACCTTTTTTTTTTGTAGCACTTGGAATTATGCACCATAATATAAGGGATGATGATGATGATGATGTGTCATGTGCATATTGGTTGACACACAATAAATAAGTTGCAAATAGTATAGTGAGCTATTAGACATGTTTGTATTAGTACATAGTCATATGAAGGATCAAAGCGACCATGAAAGTGTGATGGATAGAGCACTAAGACTATAGGAAATAAAAAAACACAAACCCATTCAAGCAATAAATCAAAAAAATCTAGAAAACACAAGTTGGTATCCAATGACATGTTGATGTCAAGGGTGTATGGGAAGATAGAATGGGGGAATGGATCGGTTGGTGAGCATCAAAGGATTAATGATTGGAATTGGATTACTTTTTTGATGTAGGAGCATCCAGTGGTGTAAGGGCAATCCTACATCACCCAAAAATATATTTACTTTCATTTAGCTTTTTGTAGATGTTGTTGCATTTCTGGATACACTTTTCATTGAAGAAGAAGTTCCAACTTTCAAAACTACTTTTCTTCTTTTTCTGCTCAATTGCTATTTTTAGCAAGTATGAATTTGAAGGCATGAGGAGATAGAAATTTATGGGAAGCTTTAGGACAAAAAATAAACACTTTGGTGAAAAAATAAGGTTAAGATAATTCCCGGTTCAAAAGTTATTCGAGTTTCAGTTTCTGCTTTTTGCCCTAAGTTTCTGGAAGTTGGTGCATAATTAGAATGTTGTTTTTAGCTCCAACTAGAGAATTGGGCTATTTATGGGGTAGTTTCTGATTTTTGTGAGTAGTTTTTGGGGAAAGAAGATCGCATACTGCGAAAAGGGGAATTTCTGTACTTTTTTGTAATTTGCATGTATTGCAGAACTCAAGGATTTGAGATCCTCTGCATGTAAGAATTTCATATTTTGAAAATAATAAGATTCTCTCGTTTTGTGTGTGATTTTCTGTGTCTCGAGTTACACCCTCATCGTTTTTTCTCATGGTTAAGCTATGAATTGTAGATAGTTTTAATGATGATAATTATAATGTTGTTGATGTGGGAAGGATGCATTCCAAAAATAATGTGAGGATTCAAAAAGATATATCACAATTATGATAATTGGATTTATTTTATATAAAACACAATTCGTAGCAAAATAAGGTACAAAAATTATGGATATTTTTGGATGGATGTGATATTATAAGTGGGGAAGGTTTGGATTTGAGGTTGAAACATGGATAAAGTGTTTTGGGGATCATTTTATAGATTGGGAATGTGTTTGGATAGATGTTTTTGTTTGTGTGTCATCCATAAGGTGGAACCAATGGAAAAGGATAAACCAAGCCTACATATAAGGAATAATTGTGGTTTGGATGGAATTATTGACAGATTTGATGTAATTGAGAGGATATGGACTTATAGAGGGATGTAAGGGGATGTTTCCAAGGAATACATCACATAGGATTAACATTTTTTGATTCAAGATAAGTGTTGGGTTGTGCTATATAGGCAATGAAGTAATGGTAGGTGGTGCATGGTCAAATGATGTCTATGCTAAGAGTTTTCAAAAGTGTTCTTTAAGTGTGTGTCCCCCATCCTAGTTAAGATTAAGGTGGGTAGGTAAAATTTATGAGGAATTACTAAATGGATATGGTGGATGGGTATGATGGAATGACATGATAGGATTGTATGGAAGAATGGATGAGAAAAATTACCTCCAATTGTAATGTTCATATATGATGCAGATTAACAATTGATGAATCCTCCAAGAGGATTTCAATTGTTGCAGAAATTTTTATCCTTCCAAATAGAAAAGCACCAAAAAGAACGATTAAAATCAATACCAAAACTTTCTCAAAAAATTCTCAAACTAGTTTTATTCAATAGATGAAACTCAATACTTCAAAAGAAAAATCTAGCATGACCTAGAAACACACACTTCCATTATTTTTATTACATTCAAAACCCCCTTCCTAGAAGAAGTTGTGCAACCAAAAACATAAGCTACTAGAAGAGATTAGGCAAACAATCTTCATAAACTAGCTCCACAAACCCATGCTCAATGCATAACATTGTAAGCACACATCCTACACATCTACAAGCATGAATTCCTTCACAAGTCTGATCTACTAACTTCGAAAACACAAATAACCAACTACAAGAATGAATAAAATTTCTAGATAATCTTCTCCTCTCTCCTAGATACCAAGCATAGGTAATATCTTTTTTTCCCACTAGTATAGAAACAACAATAAACTACTGAAAAAACTACTAAAAAATGCTTATAAATGATTGAACTTTGTCACGTGACCATTGGTAGTTTATTTCTAGTCATATATGATGTGACTAGATTGATTACTAAACCATTATTAGTCATTTATCGGTTGTTTTGATTGATCGATTTGGTAGTATCTTTAGTCATTAATTTGGTAGTATATTTGGTTGTATATTTAATCATTAACTTTTGTTAATTGGTCATTTATTTAGTTAGGGTAGTCATTTATTTAGTCATTTATTCAGTGATTTATGCCAATTGTTAGTATATTTAGTCATTTTTATTCACTGATTTCACTGGTCATATATTTAGTCATTTATTCACTGATTTCATTGGTCATATATTTAGTCATTTATTCAATGATTTTTGTCAATTGGTAGTATATTTATCATTTTTATCCACTAATTTCATTGGTCATACATTTAGTCATTTATTCATTGCTTTTTTTCCAATTGGTAGTATATTTAGTCAATTTAATTATTAATTGACATCAATTAGTAGTATATTTAGTCATTTTAATTGACTAATATTTGAGGATTTAAACATAAAACACAAAAATACACATCAATCATCAATTGCACACAACAAGACAACCATTGAGAAGGAAAAATTGGTGAACTTTATTAATAAAAGAAAGGTGTTCTAGTTACAACTTAGAAATAGAGTATTACAATTTTTATTTTCAGTCACACGACTGAAAAATTTGAGTTACAATATTGCACAAAAATGATTGCAAGAAAGAAAATTCTCCAAAAAACCTTTTCAATGATGGAAACACATGCTTGGAGCCCTTCAATGCAAGCACATGCCCCTTTCATCTCTTAAAACTTCTACAACGTGGGAAATATTCTTGGAGCAAGCTATAACATGTAGAATCCAAGAAGGAGAGTGTTGATCGCATCCCATATATGAAGCTCTCTCCTTCAATGTACTAAAAAATATACCAACTAGAATCTTCCCTCATTTATATGCAATGTGTCATCTGATATGAGCAATAGGTTTTTCCTTTTCTGCCATGAATGAAGTTGTGCCTTAATACAACCAAGAAAATTACTATTAGTCTCAATTCAAAAATAATAAAAGTGCATTGTATATTGCAAGTTTACAAAAGTAAGTCCAAACACAGTAGAAAGATAAATCAATTAAAAATTGTAGGAGACAAATCACATCCACAAACATGGGAGATCTATGTAAAATTGGATAAATTGGCTTGGAAAATGAAGGCAACAGGGTATTTCTAGATTCAATACTTTTACTTAATGCTTTGGAATACAAGAAAAAATAATCATTTATCTACCACCATAGTGAATCCATTCTTTTGTCCTCCTTAATTGTGGGTGCATTCACATTTCCATCAACATCACTTAATCTTGTCTCCTTGATGTAATTTATAAGTTCTCCAATAGGTAGTGATTTGTTTCTAATTCTTGCAACATTATATAATCTCTTGTCAAAATTTATAACTGAATCAATGCCTCTAAATTTTATTGTAGCAATGTCACATGTCAAAGCCACTTCTTCCTCAGTTGCTGCCAAATTGAAAGAGTCAAAAATTTCACCACAACTATTAGTTGGTTGATTAAATCTCTTTTATAAGAGAAATATATAGTAGATTTGTTCATGTTTAGTGTACTCACTGTATGTTACCAGATATACATCTTTGTTTCCATTAATTCTTCCAATTCTAGCTTTCCACTTTCCTTTTTGATGGTGTTTGTGATATGTTATAGATTTTACCATTAGAGTACAACTTTTCCTACAAATGTTTATTGAATAGCCATTTCTATAGTTAGATCAAGATCTCAAAATTCTAAATAAAGCTATCAATTTAAATATAGAACTTGTTACTCCATGGTACATTGATGAACCTCTAGTAAAGCCACTACTCCTCTTATATCAATCAAATATTGTATGTCAGAAGCATACATGAAAGTAATCCAATACAATATCTTACTCAAACTAAATCTAAAATGTTGTCATAGACCTTATGTTGACCCTATTGTGTATGGATTTTTTGATGGGCCATTTGAATATGAATAAATTCAAGGTAGGGAAACTCTTCATGTATTTAAAATTTAAGCTTTATATTCCATTGTACCCTTTCTTATTGTAATAGAAATTCATATATGTACTATCAGCTCCAAAAATAAAGCTCCACTGCCATAATTTTAATCTAAAAGACTTCAATGGAAAGAATTTTGATACCTTTTGAGATTAATATAGTCTATAGTGTTCATCTATTTCATGAATTCAAGCTCTTCTTTATATTTAGTTATCTACATAAAACATGTCATTTTAACAATATTATGCAAAGGTAGATGTGTGTGTAATGTAGAATAATAAATAGTGTTATATGCAATACCCAATGAAAAATTCTTACAGGATTTTTTTTTGTACTTTTATCACCCCAATACTTTAGGGAAGCCTTATCATAAGCTCTTGTTGCTTTCAATTCAATGTCATAGCCACTTACAAGTACATCAACCCTAAGTCAAAACATCAATCCAATCTAGTTCAGCAGACAGCTAAATGTAAAATGCTAGACACTAGAGTATCAAATTAGTATTTAAATGCAATTCTTAACAACTTCAATATATCTACAAAATGATAATGCACACCCAAATATACTCTTGAAGATTTCAACAGATGTCTAGATTTGAAGGATGAGAAGGTCACACACAAATTGTTTAGCACTAGTATCTGGATAAAGACATCTTAGATCTATAAACAACAAAGAAAATGATCTGCTCCAGAAAAACTAATGAAAAATGCCAAAAAATACTCTAAATTCAAACATTAGGGTTCCATAGTCTATTATAACTATAATTAGGGTCTAGGTTTCATAGTCTATTATAATTAAGGTTCTGGAGTATATTATAATTTTTTGATAAAACTACATAATAATTTTTTTGATCAACACTTCAAGTCAAACTTAGAATAGTGATACATGGATAATCTTTCTTATGGTAATCCAAATAGTTTTAACATACCTTGTCTTCCCTTTCGTTTGTGACCTCCTCTGATGAAGTTGTTCTAAAAATGGACTTTATATCTCCCTATCTATTTATCTTTGCAAGACAAAAGGTCCAAGAGTTGTAGCCATCTATAATGCTTTGGATGTTATTAGTATGTTATTGATATTGAATCATGGACTTGACTGTTTGATACCTTATGACTGAAGATCTTGTATCAATGGGGAGATATGGATCTTGTTGCCACTAATCTGCCCAAGGCCCCAAAGAAATCCATATGCTAATATTTTACTTCTGAAATATACTTATATATTTGATTTCTTGTTTCATGTGCCTCCAAATAGGTGCACTAGATCCTTGAAGGGGATTGACACAGATTTATTCAGTTGGAAAAATAGACTAATTCTATATGATTTTTCTTTATAATTCATCCCAATGCTGATAACAATTAATCTTAGCAAGCTGTGAAGTGGATTTTGCATTTGTATGAATTGGCTTTGGGTCAAAAGGTTAGTCTTCCTAAGAGCATGATATTTTTCCTCAACACCATTTCTGATAGGTAGCAAAGGATCGCTCGAATCCTACAGTGTAAGATTGGGGAGTTACCTTCATCTTATTTAGGTCTCCCCTTGTGCTCTAATTCTATATATGATTCCTTTTGGAGGGGTTTGGTGGATAAGTTTAAAGCTAAAATTGCTGGTTGGAAGGGTGCTTTGTTGAGTCAAGCTGGGAAGATTCAATTGATTAAATCTACTTTCCAAAATCCCCCTACTTATGCTCTTAGTCTTTTTCAGATGCCTAGGAAATTTGAAGACAAGCTTGAAGGCATTCAAAAGAACCTTTTGTGGTCTAGAGTGGAAGAATGCAAGCGGTTACATATTTTATCTTGGGATGAAGTGTGTAAACCTAAGAAGGATGGGGGTCTTGGCATTCACAAAATCAGAGAGTTCAATATGGCTTTGCTTGCTAAGCAGTTATGGAACATAATTTCTGGAAATTGTGAATGGGTTCATATTTTTACTAGCAAGTACCTCAAGGGTGTGGATCAATTTAGAGCTCTCTTGGATGATGGTTTATCTCCTCCCTTTGGGTCTATTCGTTGGAATTTATTGGTGAAATATAAATCTATTGTCTCCAAAGGGTTGAAGTGGAAATTGGGGAATGGGGGAAGAATTTTGTTTTGGGATAATTGATGGTTTGGGAATGGCCTGCTCAAAGATGAAACTTGGGCTCTCCCTTGGATGGACCTTTGTGTATAACAATTTGGTTGCTTTGTGGCTGATTATATAAGTAATGGAGCTTTGAAGAAATTGCATGATTTTTCTCCTAGTTTGGAAGTCCTCTCTAAAGCCTTGGCTTCTGTTCACATTCCTTCTCTTGCTCCAATGGATAGGACTATGTGGAGGTTTTCTTCTAATGTTAAATTTTTCTGTTTCCTCAGCATTTTCTTTGCAAGTCTCCTTTTTAGGTCCTACTCCGTTATTGGCTACCCTTTGGAATCCTAAGTTGGTGGCTAAAATTTACATTTTCTTTTGGCTTTTCTACCAAGATAAGGTGTTGACTACTGATAACCTTATGTGAAGAGGCTTTATGTTTCCTAATAGCTATTTTTTATGTGAAGAAGAGGTGGAGAATCTTGGTCATCTTTTAATTAGATGTAGGTTTGTGCATGAAATATGGGATTTTGTGCTCTCTATGTGGGATTTGTGCTAGATTTTCGCATCTTCCCTTAGTGATTTAGTGTCACAATGGAAGACTCCCTCAAAGAATCCTGCTTTGATTTCCCTCTGGTCCTTCATCCTTCGTCCTTCCTCATATGGATTAGGGTATATGGCTAGAAAGAAACAATAGGATCTTCAAGGATTCGACTCTCTCATGTATCAGAGTGGCTCATAAGATTTATGAGGCTATCAAAGAAAACTTCTTGTCTCAGATTTCTTTTCAAGATGAACCTAAGGTGGTTATTTCTCAGGGTGATAAGGAGGCATTTCATAAGTGGAATTTATCTTGTGATACCTCTTAGCCTCTCAATAAAATAAAAGCTTTGAGGGAGGATGTGGTGTGGAAAGCCCCTCTAGTTGGGTAGGTGAAAGTTAACATAGATGGTGCTATTAAAGGTAATCCAGGTCTTATTGGTTGTGGGGGAGTGTTAAGAGATTCTAATGGTAGGTTTGTTTTCATGGTGGCACTCCCTTTGGGAACCTAGACAAACCACTTAGCGGAAGCATCGATAGCCTATCATGGGTTGAAACTTGCACAATCAAAATGATTTAATAAGGTTTGGCCTGAGGGGGACTCCCTCAATATCATTAATTATCTTAAAAATTTATCTTGTCCTTCATGGATGGTGGAGACACTAATTAATGATGCCATCAGTATTTTGGATTCCTTTGATCAATGCCATATCTCACATGTTTATAGAGAAGGCAATATGTTGGCTGATTATTTCACTAATTATGTGGTGAATGATTCTACGGTGTGGGGTGAACATTATCTCCTACCCCTTGAGGCTCACTTTATTATTCAACATGATGCTCAAAAGTGTTGAGGATTATTTTATTTATATGATGTTTTGTTGTCACTTGTCACTTACATGGCAGCCTATTTTGAGGTGTAACTTGATGAGAGGAAAGGTAGGGTGATATGGTGTGTTGGCTTGAATGACTAGGCCCTCTTTTCTCATTATTTCTCTCTGCCACATTGTCTAATACACACAAATTATGGGTAGCCAAGAATCCTTTCTATTCTCGAGGTTTCCTATTTTCCATTGCAAGATTTCTAAGTTTATCTAGATTGTCTGCAAATTTTTCCTTTTGCTAGGTTTTCTCATTTCTATTTACATGGGTGGAAGCTAAAACTAATTGGAGCCTAAATCTTTTCTCTCTGTCAAAGCTAAAAAGAGGTTATGGGAAATTCTAGAAGAGG